>JBCNJP010000337.1:0-17364 GCA_039602395.1 Deinandra increscens subsp. villosa
GCCTCTCTGGTGGGTCATCAAGATATGCAGGTATACAGTGATCCCTTTCAAAATGAATTTCTTCATCAAGCATGTTTTCTGCCATCAGAAACAACGAGACAAGTGTATCAGGCTTAAATTCAAAATGAAATTATGTATGTCAACAGCTTGAAGTTCAAATGATTATCACATTTTACTGTTAAGTTCAGAAATCTCAATTAAACGTTCAAGAAGATATTTGATTTTGAAACACAAATTTTGACAAACACATTTAATTTTAACTTAAAAAAAATGAGTTTGCGAGCCACTATACATGTTTACGATCCTATAATTAGGTTTACGATCCGATTATTGGTTTACGGTCGGGTCAAAATAAGTTTGGTATAGGCCCAGTCGTAATCACGTAGCCCAATCGTAAACACTCTAATAGAACCTAAACCTGATCGTAAATATGTATCACAAACACCGATCGGGAACAGCGATCGTAAACCCGGATCGTAATCTCCAATGGTCGTCTTCTTCATTGAGACGATCGTAAACACCAATTCCGCCATTTTTGAACCTGCAAAATTCTCGGAAACAAGTTATAACACCTCATACATTCAAAATAAACATCCACCATTACCTTTAAATAGTTGTAAACACAAATCCGACTTCAAAACTTGTGAAATCGACACGAATTTGAAGAAAACTCGAGGGAACACGGTCACGATCTCCGAGTGTAGAGAATCGAGATTAAGGGTCGGAATACGAGTGGAAACAGTCGATTGTTGAACGTATGGTGGTCGGAAAGAGAATGGGAGGGAGTTAGAGTGCTCGGGTTACACAGAGTGTGGTCGGAGGTGGGTTCGATCGGCTTTCCGGTGAGTTACACGGCGGCTAGGGTTTGGTGTGGCGGTGGTCGTAAACGAGAGAGAAATGGGAGAGTTTGAGAATCGTAAATGGCACATAGAATCAGAAATGAGGTTTTGTTTAAAGAAAATTTTTCATTTTACCCCCTCAAGATTTAATAACATTTTACAAGTCTCCCAAACCTTTTAAAAACTTTAATTCTCTTAAAAAATTAACTTCGAGAAATTTGAGAATTTACGAGGCTTCCCCTCAGACTCAAACCCCGAGTATCTGATCATGATCATAAAAAAAAAAATTAAACATTTAAAGACTTGAAAGATAAAATAAACCATAACTCAGTTAAAACCTAATTACAGAAATTAAAAATTCACTTGCCTCGAAGCTGATGTAAATTCTTGGATCAAACCAGACAAATCTTTGACCGAGGAACCCTTTTCAGCTTCCGTTACTCGACGCTCTAGACGATTGCTCAAAATTTTTGCAACCATATAAACTCACATCCAGTTAAAAAAATTTTAAGTGCTTAATTGTGGTACATAATTACCGTCATGTTTAACCGTCCCCACACCCAATCATTCATAGCAAAACCTACCTAACCTTAGAGTTTATTGAGGATTCATAAACCCCCAACTTGAGGAACCATGCAACACCGTCATGACAAACACTTATTTTCTTAATTATCAGTTGGTGATCAGGTCGGCCGCATAAGCACGCAGAGAAGACCAAACAAAATAATTTATTTATTTTTATCATCATTTTTTATTTTCCTTTTTCTTTTTCTTTTCCTTTTTCTTTTTCTTTTCATTTTTCTGTGGTGCTGTCATAACAGCAGAAACATGGCGTGTGAGAGATTGAATACTAGGTGAATACCACTCTCAACCCGTTTTTGCTGGGACTCAGTCTTTTAAACTATGTAAACCAGGATGGAAAACTAAATATATATAGAAGTTAAGTTTACTGCACTTACATGGATGATCATAGTTTTTAATTTAGCTTACCGAACATCATCTTTGAGTCGTCTTTCACTTCTGCCTTACACGTGTCAGTCTCCGATTGTCTTGGAAATTTATATCACTTCCTGCCAACTCAAGGCAAACAAAAGACATCATAAAAACCTCAAACAGATATTTTTTAAATTTTCTGAAACAACGATATTTCTTCCCCTGTTTTTATGAGGCTTTTGAAAGATAAACACATATTTTTTTTAATTTTCTTAAAAGATATTTACAAGAAATTTTGATCAGATCATTCCTCGAAGGCAATCATCCTTAGGCCTTCGACACACATTTCAAAATTGGGACGAGGTAAGGGTTTTCTGAAAATATCAGACACATTCTGGTCTGTGCTCACCTTTTGGAGCTGAATTAACTCCCGATCATAACAATCACGAATAAAATGTACCTTGATGTCTATGTGCTTTGTTTTTGAATGATGAAAGGGGTTTTTCACAATTTCTAGAGCAGCAGCGTTATCACAAAAGATAGGAGTGTTAACAAATTCCATACCGTAATCAGTGAGCTGATTTTGTATCCATACTACCTGTGAGCATCCAGCGGATGCTGCCACATATTCAGCTTCTGTAGTTGACTTTGAGACGGTATGCTGCTTTTTGCTCTGCCAAGAAATGAGTCTGTCTCCCAGATACTGACATCCACCAGTTGTTGATTTCCTGTCAAGATCACTACCTCCATAATCACTGTCAGTAAATGCAAACAATTGGAAATCGGTGTTCTTTGGGTACCAAAGTCCAAGCCTAGGCCTGCCCTTCAGATACCTAAAGATACGTTTAACAGCAATTTAATGTGAAAGTTTAGGATTAGCCTGATAGCTGGCACACAGATACACTGCATACAAAATATCGGGCCTGCTTGCTGTCAAGTACATAAGTGATCCAATCATCGAACGATACACGAATTCACTCACTGGCTCCCCATCTGCATCTGCTGTCAGTAGAGGTCGGGACGCCATGGGAGTTGAGATTGGCTTGGAATCTTGCATTTTGAATTTTTCTAGAATCTCATTCACATATTTTGCTTGGTGAATAAGAATCCCAGATTCATCCTGTTTCACTTGCAAGGCTAGGAAGAAGCTCATCTCTCCTTGATCACTCATAAACCTGCACCATGATGATGTCATCCTTCACCCTCTTCCTAAACAGAGTCTGATCAACCACTCCTCTTGAGTATCCATTCTCCACCAGATGAGTTGATAGTGTCTCATACCACGTGCGTGGAGCTTGATGTAGTCCATACAAAGCTTTATCCAGAAGATACACATGATCTGGATACTCCTCATCTACAAACCCCGGTGGTTGAGTCACATAAACTTCCTCATTCATTTCTGCATATAAAAATGCTGTCTTGACGTCCATCTGGTGTACTGTGAAGTTTAGATATGATGCAACTGCAAGGAATATCCGGATAGCCTCCAATCTGGCCACGGGTGCATACATCTCATCATAGTCAATTCCATGAATTTGTCTGTGGCCCTGAACAATCAACCTTGCCTTGTTTCTGACAATTATACCCGTGTCATCCTTTTTGTTCTTGTATAACCAACGTGTGGGTATAACCTTCTTGTTCTCTGGCCTTTTGACTAGACGCCACACTCCTAGCTTTGAGAACTGATTTAATTCATTGTGCATGGCCTCAATCCAACTCGGATCTCTGAGTGCAACCGTCACATTAGGAGGCTCAATCTGGGAGATGAAACATGAATACATGCAGAAATTAATGTCTCCTGTGCGGCTTCTAGTGGAAACACCTGCTGAAACTGGCCCAAGTATATTGCTAATTGGATGGTGTTTGTTGATCCTTGATACTTGAACATCTGGCACAGAAACAGAAACAGGCAGGTTAGAATTAACAATATTATCATTCATACCTTGGTTTTGAGAAATTTCTGAATCATCATCTTTAGTTCCTGAAGATCCCGGAGCATCTGCATTGACATTTGTGAGAACTGCATCTGGTGCTTTCTCACTAACTTTTTCAACATGAGGTCTTGATTCAGATGATTGAGCAATAATGTCTTCTTCTTCACCTAAATGATGGAAAACATTTGAAAAATTGAACCCTTCAAACAGCGACCCATAATCAAAAATCCAATCTGGTCCACTCCCTGCATCTGTAGGATTGTCTTCAAGCCAGTCTACGTTATATGCCTCAATGATAACTTTGGTGGTTTTGTTGAAGACACGATAAGCACTATTTGCCGAATAACCCACAAAATAACACTCATCAGCCTTAGCTTCGAATTTCCCCACATCGGACTGAATCAGAACCGTGCATGGACACCCGAATGTCTTGAAATATCCCACCGTTGGCTTCTCTTTATAAACAATCTCATACGGAGTCTTCTCATGACGCTTGTTTAAAAGAACACGGTTCTGCACGTAACAAGCCGTATTAACTGCTTCAGGCCAGAAGAAGATTGGCAATTTAGCTTCACACATCATTGTCCTTGCTGCTTCAATGAGTGTCCTGTTTCTTCTCTCAGCGACTCCATTCTGTTGCGGAGTGTAGGGTGAACTGAACTGTCTCTCTATCCCCTTCTCTCCACAGAACATATTTAACTCAGCATTCTTAAATTCTGTTCCATATGAAGAAGTTGTAACACGGATGACATTGAATTTGCTATCTTCGGACGGTGCGGCAACTTGTGATGCTTCCCCTTCGCACAAGCCACACATTTTTCTACAGTAGAGAAATCTTTGATAGGCAGTTTTCTGACATGTTCTCCCTTTGCAAGCTTGGTCAAATTCTTCATGTTAGCATGCCCCAGACGCCTATGCCATAGTAAAGCTAAGTTCTCATTTTGTTTGGATATAAGACAGGCTACTTCTGAGGTTGGAGGTTGACCCATATTAAGCTGATAAGAATTTTCTCTTCTCGGAGTACGCATCAAGATGCACTCCTCTGGAATTTTGACACCTGGCTTGAGTATGATGCATTCCTTGCAGTTGAACAAGACTGAATATTCCCTATCACAGATTTGTGACACACTGAGCAAACTGTGAGATAAGTCCTCCACATAGTGCACATCAGAGAATGTCAAACTTCCACTTCTCACTATTCCTTTCTTGCTTATTCTTCCACCTACACCACCTGCAAATGATACACCTCCCCCATTGAAGTCTTCCACATCTTCCAAAAGGGATAAGTCTCCGGTCATATGTCGGGAGAAACCGCTATCAACGTACCAGAGATTGTTGATAGATCTTCTTGGCTGTCCCTACACAAATCAGAGATCAGTGAGATTTAGGTACCCAGGCCATAACAGATCTGGGCACACCTTTGGAATCAATGTAATTAACTAATTGGAGGGTCATTTCTGGCTTTGATTCAAGTACATTCACATTTTGAACGTTGACTTTTGGTTTCCAGGTGGTGTTTTTCTATGGTCTCAACACATTTGGTGAGTTCTTGACAGACACGGGTTTCTTTTGCGGAGATGTGGCCTTTTTACCAGATGGATTTTTAACAGGTGTCCACTCAAGTTTCAGTTTTGTGTAAACCAGTTGTTTTGTTTGAGTGACATCTTTTTGTTTTAACAAATTCTGGTTTTATCTTATCATTTCTTTTGTAAACTCCTTTAGACACATAAGTGGGTTTTGGAGTTTTGGCCACATTCCATTTTTCAACACCAGGCTTTGTCACTGGTGCCTTTGTGTTTGAAACCTTAGACTGTTGAGTCTTTATTGGTTCCAAACACTGCTTCCCCTGAGACAAAGCTTGTAGCTTTTGCTTTTGCTTTTGCTTTTGCTTTTGCTTTTGCTTTTGCTTTTGCTTTTGCTTTTGCTTTTGTCCTTTCATCATTTTCTCCAACATACTAGTCCGTGGGTTTTGCGGATTGTATGGTTGAAATGGTCGTCTATTCACACAATTAGCAGCAAAGTGTCCTGGTTTTCCACATTGAAAGCAGTTCATGAGTCTAGGCCCATTGACATGACTACAGAGGTATGAACGTCTTAGGTAAGACGACTTCCACTCTCGCTTATCATCCCATTTGTGTATAACATGTTTTGTGGCTTTTTCTGGTTGTGTGATTAAACAAAATTGTTCTGATTTAGTCCTGTTTGTTCTATTGAAAGTCGACACAACCTGGGGATAAGCAACAAAATCTTTGGGCTTAGTCTCACGACCAACTTTAGTGTTAGGCACGCGAATTTTAAAACCATTAACTTTTTCATTGGAATCAGAAAGATGTTTTGACAACAAAGATACCACTAATTGTTTTGACTTGGACGTATTAAGTTCTGACACAGATGCCAGAACATCGTCCTTGGGTAAATCAGACATTAAACTACTAGACACATGACATTCATTGACTTTCAAACATTCAGCATCCTCCCCAGACACATCTTCAATACCTACTTCATCTGCACATGAAACAAAGCCATCAGCAGGTTCAACACTATTGTTTAATGATTCCTGGGACGGACCCGATTTACTTGTGGATGCCATAGTTTCATTCTGATTACCCAACCCATAGATCATGTGTTTCTTATTTTCAAATTCCTGATCAGTCATAGGTGTCACTCCTACTAGAACACTATCTAAGGGAGGTCCTATCTCATGTGTTCCTGCTTCAGATCTATCAACCTGATCCTCCTCAAAGATTATTCCTATTATGTCTCTAGTCTTATCTTGAGGAACATCATTCTTGTTTTTGTCTGAGAAGCTAATTCCTATTCCACCTTTGTCCTTACCCATTCTAACATCAGTTATGCAGGTGTTCAAAGACTTACTGGCCTCTAGCATTCTTTTGCTTCTCATATGATTCATATCAAGTTTTACTTGTAACTCATTGTTCTTATGCTTAAGTTCATCTATCTGCTTACTCAGTTCAGCTATTTCTAACCTAGCATTGTCATACAGAAGAGTTTTCTTAGTAGCAAGTTTTTGATATTTCACAATGTCTAGTTTCTGAGCTTTTACCTTCTCCTCATTCTTTTGCCATCTACCCTTAAAAGAACTCCTCTCGCATTTTATCTCAAATAATTCTATCTGATAATTTTTACAAATTTGCCTAAGTCCAGGAATTATACGAGCACAAGTGGGATCAGGACATACCTTGATGTTATCAACCTCAGCAACAAAGGCTTCCTTGTCTTCTATCTGAATCTCTTCAGGTTTCTCATCAGTTACAACAAATGCATGCTCTTCCTCATCATCCCTTTCCATAGCAGCAATCATTGCATGTGACAGGCTAAACTCTTTTAACTGAGGAGTCCAGTCATATCCACCTCCTTCCTGCACAACCAAAGCACTTGACTCTGCCTTTCCCTTGCTATCTGCTGTTTTCCTTTCTTCTGTTCTTTCTCTCCTCGGCTTGGTGCACTCTCTTGCGAAATGCCCATACTCGTCACAGTTGTAGCACCTCAGCTTGCTCTTGTCAAACCCCATCCTTATCTTATCTTGATCCTTCCAAACATTTCTCCCAGTCTTTGCCATGAACTTCTTTGCTCTGAAACAGCCATTGCCATCTGCCAAAAGACATCCAACATCTCTACATCTTCTGGATTTATCTGATTCAGCTCACATGACAGCATCTCAGTAGGGACTAAAGTTCCGGCCATAAGAGCATGATAGCTGTTCATAAATCCCATTCCGAGTGCAAAATTGGGATCATTTGTAGCATCAGGGTTGACACCTCTACTTGAACTTGCATGAGGTTGTGCCACAAAAGCAGTTGACTTTGTGACAGAGCTCGGTCCTTCCAGCTGACTTTCCATCTTGTTTAGAATCCACTTCTTCTGACAACAGTGCTTGGTTCAGTTTTCCCGCCAAACTAAGAAAGCTTATATGGTTCAATTCTCTCTGCTTGTCATCAATAAGTTTTGACTTCAGTTTGTTGATCATCTCATCCAGAGATAGCTCACTCAGCTTGATGTTGTCTTTAACGATGGAGATATTAGTATTCCAGGATTTGGGTAAGCTGTTTAGCAGTTTCAAATTCTTATCTTCCAGATCTGGTTCAACACCATAGCTTGACATTTCGGCCATCAGAGACACGAACCTTTGCACCTGTGCTTTGAAGGATTCACCTTAAATGTGGTTGAACAGATTGAATTTCTGCTTCAGCATTTACTTACGACTTGCCTTTATGTCTGGATTTCCCTCATAAGCCACTATCAAAGCATTCCAGAGTTGCTTTGCAGTCTTGCAGTGCTTAAATCCTTGTGCAATATCTGGTGTTAGTGCCATAGTCATGATAGCAAATGCCCTCTCAGCTTTATTGTATCTTTCCCAATCATCATCATCATATTCGTCTTCCGTTTTAGCTTTACCCGCATTGGTTCCTTCTGAATGTGTAGGCGTGTGTGGCCCATGAATTACCGCTCTCCATAGTCTTAAATGTAACAACTGCAACTCCCCAGGTTAACTCCGTTAACTTTTTCCATTAGTCCCGTTAGTTCCGTTAGCGAACCCGAGACCCGTTATTTGAATGATTTCGTATTTATTTATGTTTACTTGTTAGTTGACTTTAGTAACTTGGTTTGTAAATTCGTTTCGTGACTTTATGTGTTAATAATGAAAATTTTCATTTTTATGCGAAACCGGGCTTTGTGTGTAAAATTTGGATTTTTATGTATAAATGATAAATTTATATAACCCGACTAAATCTTACATGTTAAATGATTTAAAAACACTTGGAAACATTTTTAGAATTTTTACTTTACAACTTTTAGTTAAAAACCCACTTAAATAAGTTTGTATGCCTTATATGCTTAAAAGAAACTTGAGGGGCCAAGGTGTAACATTAAATTAAAAAGAAATCTGCATATTCCTTCCTCCTCCCCCCTCATTCTTCACGATTTCATCAGCCCATTCTCTCCCTCTCTTCTTCACGTTCACGCACACACACACACACACTTGCAAGTTTCACGAAATCAAGCATCTAGGAGCAAAATTCAGAGTTTGGAAGCTCAATCAAGCTCCAAGAACATCAAGGAAGCTTCATCATCTCCTCTTCTCTTTCTAATCTGCGATTTCTCCCCAAATCTAGTAAGCCCTAACTTTTTGAGAATCCGAATTTGTGGTTGCATGTGTGTTTTTCGGTGTTTACATGCTAAATGGTGAGCTATTAGGCTCATATTTCATGTTTTAGGTTGAGATATGCTATATGTTAAATTGGGACAGATTTGAGTTCGGGTTTAGGGCTGGAATTTGAGTTCAAAATCTGCTATGTGGGTTCATGTATGAATATTGGGTGTTGGTTATGAAATTTGGGTGTTTATGCTCTTGTATGCTAGTTACATGTTCAACATTTTGCTATGATCTTTGTATGACTTTGATATGAACCTGTTTAGGACAGAAATTACATGTTAATACGATTATGAACTTGTTTGTAGATGTTGAATGATCAATTGTATGCTAAAACTCAAAAACCATAACTTTTGCAAACACCGAATTTCTAACAGCTTTGACCAGAATTTTTGGTCAACTTGCAGCAGCCATAACTTGCTCAATTTTTATCGAAATCAGTTGATTCTTTTTCCCTAGTAAAGTATTATGTCTTAGATTTAAATCGGCTACTCGCACGCCTTCTAAAACCTCTGTTTGGTCATCCAAAACACAGCTGCAAGTTGGGTACTCAAAGCTGTCATTTTCTATGAAAAGTGGACTTTTAAAAATGGTTGGGCATGTAAACCTTGTTTTATTGATGAGTTTACCATTTGTAAATGAGGTATATATATTGAAAGTAAGACCTGGAAAGTTTTATGTTTAAATTCCAAATTTTGAATGAGTTATGCAAATTTTCATTTCCTTTAACTAGTTTACTAAATGTTAAAAAGTGTCAACTTCCGAGGTGCATAACTTTCTCATTTCTTAACATTTTTACTTGATTCTTTTTGCAACAAGTCCTAAATAATATGTAGTATAGGCCTGAAAAATTTAAAGAGTTAATTCCAAGTATTGTGGGTTTTAGCTATGTCACTAGATAGATGCTTGAAGTTTGACTTTCTGGGTCAACTTTGACTTAAGTTGCAATTTCTTGATTTTCTCCCAAATTGGGACTCGTATGTGCATTATGTGACTTGTATGATCGCATGAAACTTGTTTTAGATGCTTATGTGTTACTATTCGTCTTATAGACAACCTCTAATTCGGTTAGACCATATTTACCCAAAATAGGTCATTCATAGCCAACCTTTAAAATCAAGTGCCGCGTACAAGTGCACCCTAAGGTGAGTTTCACTTACTATTTTTGTTGCATCCGGTAAGGGATGGCAACACACGGTAAAGGTATTTCTTTACTTAAGTAGTTATCCACCATATATCACATGTTTCACTGAATTGCTTTTAATATCAAAAGTCCTTACTTTATCGGGCCATTAATATAGAATAGCGAGGTAATGTTGAGTAGTACTACTGGGGATTGACACCCCCGCTCAGCGGTGCACAGGATGCACCCTCCCGACTGGCGGTCAGACTGTGACCAGTATTAGCCTAGGACTACCGTGATCGGGAAAGACACGGGGAAGGCAAATTACATAGGTAAATACCTATCAAATACATTGTCAGCTTCGGTTTCAAACGTTCAGGTGAGCATAAGCATAGGCTAGCTACCTATTGATACGGATAATACTTGCAACTCGTATAACTAGAGTATGAATTGTTTCCTTACTATTCATATGCATTTTTGGTCTACATGGTGTTGTGTAGACTGTTTTAGTGAACTCACCAGCCTTTTAGCTGACACTTGATGGTTGATTACTTTTCAGGTCGTTAGGTGGATTCATGGATGGCACGGATGGCGGCAGTACTCAACTATGCAACTTTTGGGGAAAACGTTTTTCAAACATTTCAACATGTTATTTTGTCTAAACTAAACTTGTAACCTATGGTTGTGCTTCCGCTGAATTGTTTAAACTAAACATTACTCTATTTTGTAAAACGTGCTTTAACTTCTATTAATTTACTGTTATGGCTTGATTGTAACTAAAGTCTTGGATCCTGGTCTGGTTCACACCCCCACACGGTTATACTCCGTTAGTGGAAATTGGGGGTGTTATAGATTGGTATCAGAGCCATTGGTTACAGCGAACCAGAACATTTTAAAAATAAGATTTCTGAACTGTAACCGTTTTTTAAAAGATTTTGTTACAATCCATTCCTCAAGAGTACTGCCCCGCGTGCCGAAGATGATCTACATTTAAGAATTCCTGTCTTGTGTCAGAATAGGAATTGGATTTTGGGTAGGAAAATTTTTCTTTCCCGAGGCTTAGAAATTTCTGAAGTTAGAAATTTTTTCTAAGTATAAAGCTTAGCGCACTTGTTTAGCGAACTTCATTGTGCCCTTAGCGAACTTCATTGGACTGTTAGCGAACTTGATTTTCCTCATTAGCGAACTTTATTGGATATTGTTCTTAGCGAACTTGACCAAGACCTTAGCGAACTTGAATCCTTCTTAGCGGACTTCTGTTAGCGAACTTAAACCTTAGTTCTTAGCGAACTTGTTGCCCTTAGCGAACTTGTTGGCTTCTTAGCGGACTTGATGAAGCCTTAGCGGACTTCCTCCCTTCTTAGCGAACTTGTTATGCCTTTAGCGAACTTGTTAAGTGATTAGCGAACTTCATCCCATTCTTAGCGAACTTGAATGGTGCTTAGCGAACTTAAGTTGTTCTTAGCGAACTTCAGTAGATTTTAGCCGACTTAATTTGTGCTTAGCGAACTTCAATGGGACACTTGGAAGAATTTACAAATTGGAGTAGTAATTGTTTGTACCACATGTTAGAATGTACATTGCCCTCTGTGTAGTGTATACAGGACCATCAAGAACCCTAATGGGGTAAGACCCACCTAGGATGCAATCGGAGAGGATTCCCTTTTAAGCATGTATTCACCATCTTTTACTTGGTTACATCAGCAAAACTTGAATGATTAATCGTAAGTGCTTGTAGTTATACACTAGCTTCACGAATAGGGTAAGATCCATTGTTTAGGATGTTGATATCTTTAAGGACTTATTTAACCCTTAACAGCATTGTTTATTCTTAACGACCTTGGTAGGTATAATTCTAGGCCTAGATCATGGTAATCTAGACTCTAAGACAATGATCCAACATATCCCTAGCTTAACTGATTATACTCTCTTATAACACAAATAGGAACCGTAGTAGATCCTATTCGGGTAGGACACCCATTAAAACCCACACCGGGAGTACCTTTATCATAGTGCGTTAGTAAAGAACACTGTTTAGCCTTGTGTAGGGCAGCACTGTATAGAATCAGATGATCTCTCACAAGATACTTGTAACTGCATTTGTTACCCTAAGATGTCGACACCCTTTTTCTTGGTCAGTTTAGACCTCACATTTTAAATTGCATAGTTGTTGTGTGATAATTCAGTGTGAAGGTGACTTTAATAGCATAAATGAAATCAGGCATGTGATGACTAAGAATAACATGATATTCTCTTTGTATATATATATAAACATATGTGTGTATAACGGATTCGTGATTGAGTCGGATGTTAACTCTATATCTTTAAGTCAAGTTAGGGGCATTCTAGCATGCCCTACCCATACTCCTATCGAACCACCTGCTTACCAAATTGTACCTACGATAAACTCTAAGTTAGATCAGCTGTTATTCTCAGAACTTGTCTCCTTGGCAAATCCCAGTCAGTTACTTTTGATTTAATGACCACATTCTTGATACTTACCCTTGGAAACCACATACTACCCCACCGAACCTGGTAAGCTAAAGTAAGAAGAACCAGCGTGACCATACAAGGTGAATTACCGTTACGGGTGCACACGTAAATGTAATTTACAGTGTATGGAAGCCCTGGGGAAATCCTACTCGGCAAACCATCAGTTATGAGGGATACGACCTTTCATTTCAGATCTCTCATGACATCAAATTTCCAAGCCTATGGTCTTCGACCGTATTCTTTGCGCTATCACATCTATTCTCATTTCTCCTATATATGATTTCCAGCCTATCAAAATCTTTTAAAATGCTTGTGCAAATGAAAATCCCGATAAGACATCCCATCCCTCACACCATCCGGCGATAAAGATCTCCCCTCGCTGCGAGCGAGCCGTGGTTGAACTCTTCACTAATTCTAATTTATTCGCGATGCTAAATCTACCCCTATGACGTTATGTGACACCCGAGAATTCCAAGGTTAATTTCCGTTAGACAATCTCCGTTAGTTACGTTATAAGTGTTAACTTAGTAACTAATGCATAACTAGGCCGAATACGTCCACGACCTTTGGTTGATCACCGAACCCGCCCATATGTGCTATGTGTTCATTTATTTATGTCATTATGTGCAATGTGATTTAAACGCATGATTTAATATTATGAATAGCATGACAAATTGTAAATCCTTGATTATGTGAAATTGCCTAAGTTGTGCAGCCAGCGAAACTACCGGGCGAAACTGTAGTGTCGCCCGGTAGCCAGCTAAGCTAATCAGTTAGACGTGACCAGAGCCAGTTTCGCCCGGCCAGCGAAACTGCCAGCGAAACTAGCCTCTGATATAAATAATCTTAATAAACCCTAGTTCTCCTATTTGCCTCATTTACACAAAAACACACACACTCTTCTCTGGAGATCTGGTCAGCTGAAAACCATCAAGAAAACCAAGATCTCAGCCTCAAGACAACATCCATTCGATTCCTTGATCGAATCGTGAGTCCCAAAACCTTCCTTTATGCCATTTCTATGTGTTTTCTATGTGTTTCTTCATAAAGCATGCATAAGCCTTCATGATATTGTTAGATCTTCTGTAGGAATGCTTAGGAATGCTAGATCTATCATAAAGTTTGCAACTTTACGTTTGAAATCCAACCATGATAGAGATTTATGCTATTTAGGTCACTTTAAGGTTTTAGATGCATTTTGGTGATTTGATGATGAATATGCATGAATAAGGTGTTAAAACTTGTTGTTTGATGTTGGTAAATGCCTATGTATGCTAAACAATGAATTGCATGAAGTATGGAAGCTGTTAGGTTGATTTTTAGGCTGATCCGTATGTTTTTCGCGACCAGCGAAACTGTTAAGTTCTTTGGGCGAAACTATACAGCGAAACTGTATAGATCTCCTTCCAGCGACACTATGCAGCGAAACTGCAGTGTCGCCGGGTAAACCAACCAGACCAGCTCGAGCGAATCTACCGAGCGAAATTCCCTGAACGAAAGTTCAAACCAGTTTCGGGCGAAACTAGGCTAGCGAAACTGTGCCAACAGTTTCGAGCGAAACTAGCCTAGCGAAACTGTGTCATCGGATATTGCCTAGCGAAAGTGCTGCCCGTGCACACAGCGAAACTGACTAGCGAAACTGCTAGCGAAACTGAGACCAGAATCCAAACTTGTGCAATTTGCTTGAATGTTATGCCATGACTTGCATGATTATGCCATGATGATACATGCTTTGATTTCTGATTTATGTGAACCCTTGTTTATGATCAACCATCGGTGTCGTGTGTATGTATGTCGAGTCATAGTTCCAACGTGCTATGTTATGGGCCATAGTGACGTTAAGTAAAGATTAGACACAAAACTAATACTTAAGACCTAAACGTGTTCATAGGTCTTCGATAAGCAATACTTGGATTATTAGCAAGTGTAGCAGTGCAACCAAAGGTGAGTGTCACTAACCCGATTACCGTGAACCCGTTTGGGTCACACCGAATAACTAAAAGTAAAACAATGCTGACAAACTCGAGAGTGCTAGGCACCTCCCTGATGAACGTGAAAACTTGGAGTGCTCGGCACCCACTTGATGAACTTGAAGTGCTCTATGGGAAGCACTTGTGAATTACTTAACAACTATTTCTGAAACGAAACTGAGAACACTTTTGAGATTCATGAGAATCTGGTAAACCGTTTTAATATGGCTAGTGTAGGTTAAAGCCTAAACCACATGATATCACATGATTTCTAAGGATGCCTTGAAACTTAAAAGTCCTCAACTAAATTGTACCATTAATTGTAAAGCGAGGGGATGTTGGGTAGATCTACTGGAGTTTGACAAACTCCGCCCCGTGGCACGGGGAGTGCACGGAGGTACAATATCAGCCTATCTGACCGTGATCCCGAGAGGACACGGGGGAGGCAAAACCGCGATGACGTAGGTCCGCAGAACTGATGGCACGGCCACTACAATAATTTATGGTCAGCTTTGGTACAAACTTCCTTAGTGCATGGAATAACGGATTAGCTACCCGCGATATCGGTTGACCGCTTTAACTTTACTTAACTAGTGCATATTAGGTAATACATCACTTGGCAATGTTTATAAAACTAATACTTATTACATGTTGATGAATACGATTATGAGACCGGGCCAATGCATGTCATGCCCACCGTGAACTCACCAACCGTTAGGTTGACACTTGCGTGGTTTAAACTTTTGCAGATCGCTAAGGAGTATCCGGAGCGGGTTGGCATGGCACATGAAGACTTTTATTTTAATTGAACTAATTGGGAATTTAATACAATGATTTGTAAAGCACGTGGTTAGTGCTAAGATAATATTTTGTTCCGCTGCGTAACTTGAGACTATTTTTATGATATATCTTTGGACTAACTCTGATTCATTTAGTATTTGTAACTAATGGTTGTGGTCCTGGTCTGGTCGCACCCCTTAACGGTATAAACTCCGTTAGTGGTTAATTTGGGGGTGTGACAGATTGGTATCAGAGCCATAAGTTGCAGAGAACTGGAATCATTTTGAAAAACGATTTGGAAACTGCAACTTGAAACCTTAGTTACAAACGAACAAACAAATTCCCAAAACCAAAATAATTACGTGCCAACCTGGGATACTCGCTCTGCTGTGTAAGTAAAAGCTTAGTACGTATGTATATATATATATATATATAAATATATATATAGACCGTGTCTAGGTAGTCTAACGGAAAACCTTAGGAAAATTTTCACACACGAATACGAAACGCGAACGCTAATGCGCGCACTATGCCGGGGGAAAGCGACAACGAAAAGATGCTACACGCTACGTCCTGATTTCTACTACGATGACTACGCCGACGGTGACTTTTATGGGAAAGCCGACTTTCGACGATAGTTACTTACGACTTACGACGTTCTCCGACGACGCCTCGATTACGCACAAAATTTTTCTGGACTAATAGTGGGATAACGGGAAAATGGTTAATATACATATTATGGGATATGTATAAAGTATAATTGTGACTGAACACTGGCTACTTTAACTGTTCAGCAAGATGTCTGGAAGAGGACACGGAAGGAACAACATTAACATGACGCCTGCACAGCTGCAAGCGATGATTAACGAACACGTGCAAGCCGCGGTGGCAGCCGTCCAAGCTGCATACGCCGCACAGGGTAACTATTATGCCGGTTAAGGCATAAAACGAATTATATTTGACCTGTTTAAATTTGAAACCCGAACTATTTATGCATCAGGAAACCACCACTGCACGTTTAAGTCCTTCATGGACTGCAAGCCGATAACGTTTTCTGGCGAAGAAGGAGCAGTAGGACTCCTCAGGTGGATCGAGAAGTCCGAGAAAGTTTTCTCCATGTGTAATTGCCCGGCTGAAAGCAAGGTGAAGTTTGCTACTGGTACCTTTGAGGGAGCTGCTCTCTCCTGGTGGAACGCCGAGATCCAGATGATTGGGATTGATGCGGCTAATAACATGCAATGGGAAGCATTCAAGGAACTGATTATGGAGGAGTACTGTCCTCGTGACCAGGTAAAGAAGTTAGAGGGCGAATTCTTGAATCTGAAGATGGTTGGGTCTGAAATCGAACAGTATACTGCGCGTTACCATGAGTACGCGGTCTTGTGCCCCACAATGGTTGATGCTGAGTTCAAACGCATTGAGCGTTATCTGGAAGGCCTCGCGCCTCAAATCAAAGGATTAGTGACTGCCAGCAACCCCGCCACCGTGCAGCAAGCCATCCGTTTGGCTCACAAGCTTACTGATCAGGAAGTCGAAAAGGGTACTCTACCTGCGAAAGCCACTGAGAAGACTGCCTTAAGTGGCAAGAGAAAAGCTGATGATGAAGCTCCTGAGAACTCCATGAACAATCAGAGTGTTGGAAACAGCACTGGGAGGTCCTATAACTCCCAAGGTCAGAGCAAAAGGTCGGGAAACAACAGTGGAAACTACCGCCAGGGCGGTAATAGTCAAAGCAACTACAGGGGTAACCTGCCTTTGTGTAACAAGTGTGAGAAACATCATGCTGGTGTTTGTAGAAAGAATCTGAACTGCGAGAGGTGTGGAAAGAAAGGCCACGAAGCAAAAGACTGTTGGGCAACTCTACCTGAGCAGCAAAACCGCCTAAGGCAAAACAACAACAACAACAATCATGGCAACAACTATGGGAACAACCGCAACGGACAAGGAAACAATCAGAACAATAATGGTGGAGCCCGTGGCTGTTTTGAATGTGGTGCTCAAGGCCACATTAAGAGGGACTGCCCGCAGTTGAGAAGACAGGGTAACGGTAACCAAGGAAACAACGGTGGGAATGGTAATGGTGGAGGTAATGGTAACGGGAATGGCAACGGGAATGGTG
>JBCNJP010000337.1:17864-42883 GCA_039602395.1 Deinandra increscens subsp. villosa
TGTAGAGCTCAACGCTACGAGTCCGGGGATATAAAATTCGAAGATTTTCGTTAAGTTTTGAGCATGATATGATTAGAATACGATTTTCCGGTGAGGTTTTCTGCATTTTCCGGTCACCCACGTATTTTCGGTCGTGTTTAGGGTTTCGGAGGTTGAAAAAGGACCAGATGACGTGTCATCCATTCATTGGATGTATGGGAATTTCGAGTACCAGGTTTCTCTCCTCCTTGTCTTCATCCGATGATACCCATATGGTTGTCGGGTGTTGGTTGGCCAAATAATTCGCGTGGGACCCAGGAAAAATCAAAAGAGCCGTTTAATGGCTGAGGCTCCTGTCGTGGCATTGGCTGGAAAGGAATGTTGGTGGGCCCGGCTACTATAGAGAATTCATTGAAAGGTTGTGCGTGGGACCCAGCGAAAGTAAAGAAACCATTGCTGTTGTCTAAATCTCATTGGTGTAAGGGAAATCGGTGGGACCAGCTGGATACAAATGATACGTTGGAAGGCAAAGGCCTGTCGAGTTCTGATTGGCCGGAATCTTCTCTACACGGATCATGGATCTTGTTCGTTGGATTGCACTATTCTCCTCCGTAAGATTATGCAGTGTGCTATTTTCTGATTGGGCCACAACCCTTCACGAGGATTGAGCATTTCCAGCCTTTGGATCTCATAATTTTCAGCCGTTGATTATTTTTTATGGTTACATCTGATTGGTTGGTTCCCATTGACATGGATAATGGTTTTTCTAGAGAAATTTAATTACACTAATTAATTTTTCAGCATATTTCGTCAATTGCGGGGTTTTTCTTGTCGGTTCTTAACAAGATTAACGAGAGAATACCGCGACGAAAATTCAGAAAATGTTTATTGGTCGCGGATTTATTCTATTTTAATTGGGTTCAAGTTTTTGGTGACTTCAGACCACGTTAGCTAACGATCACTGACGGGATAGTTTCGTTTTTCGGTTAAGCATGCAAACTTTTTCGTTATATCTCACTCTAAGTTGTTTAGCTGACGAAGTGCCGATGTCAACTAACCGGATTAACTGGAATCTCAGTTAAATATTGGAATTTATCCGATTAAATCTCTCGGATGACCGTTTATTGAAGAAATTTGACATTTACTTTAATTTTTGCATCCAACCTCAGTCACATAAATTATTCACAACTGTCAGCATCCGGCTTCTGACTTTTCGCAAGATTGTCCGATTTCAAGATTTTTTATCCGGTTTCTCTAGGCAACCGATCGCAACGGTTCGACTCTCCGCATCAGATTTTTACGCTTCCGACTTGATGTTTTTGGAGGGATTTAGAGAAATAAGAGGGATTATTATGGATTTGGATATCGGGTTGACTATCAGGAGTTAGAGCATTTTCAGTGTTTGACTGGTTTATCTGATTCGGTTTGTTGCGGTTTTAACTCCGAGATGTAGCATTTTCTCAGTATTGTACCCGACTGTGTGAACCGAGTGAGTCAGAACACTTGGATCTCGAACTGGAGCAACGAGAAAAGAAGAAGCTTATTCAGAGGTGGAATTTCTACATCAGATTGTCTCCGGTTTATCAGTTTCTCATTGAAGATGTACGGCAGAGCGATTCTTCAGCATTTGAACAGATTTGAAAGCATCAGTCAAGGGGGAAATTGTTGAAACAAAAATTTAAGTGACTGATGCCATCAAATCTGTTTACCGAAGCATTTGACTGAAGAATCCATGTGAATCGATTTAGAGACTGAGTTGTGATGCTCGAGGCTTGCGAGATTGGACCGAAGACCGTTTTCTGGAAAAGTCAACTGTTCGGGTCAACGGTCAACGTAAAAGTCAACGGAATATCGGTTCGAGCGAGTCAAGCTTCGGATTAATTTAATCAGCTTTGATTTAATTAAGATTTATGTTATTTATCTTTACTTGTAATTTCGTTCATTCAGTTATGTTTTTCTGTCGTTAGTCACCCTCACTATATATAGTGAGGGTGCCCATTACAAGTAAAGGAGTCTCCGAATGGGGAGATGATGAATTTCTTGTAGAGTGTGAGATTTCCATTCTAGAGAGAGAGTGAGTCATGGATTCTAGAGAGAGAAAGTGTTCTTCATGATTTCTTGTAACTAATCATTCGGTTATATGAAATCATTCGATATGTTCTTCATCTTTCTTGTTTATGATTATTCATGATTCATCATCATCATCTTCTTCATTTGTTTTATGAGTTTTTGAATCTGAACCTGTTCTTGCTCAAGATCGAGATTCTCGTAGTGAAAATCCAAACCTGTTCTTGGGAGGTATTTGTTAGGACCGATTTTCACTACGAGAATCTCGATCTTGAGCAAGAACAAAGGTTTGGATTCGAAAACTCAAAACAAATGAAGAAGATGATGATGATGAATCATAGATAATCAACATAAGAAGAAAGATGAACAAATCGAATGAATTCATTAATCGAAAGATTACAATCAATGAATCATGAAGAACACTCTCTCTCTCTAGAATCCATGACTCACTCTCTCTCTAGAATGGAAATCTCACACTCTACAAGAAAATCATCATCTCCCCATTCGGAGACTCCTTTTCTTGTAATGGGCACCCTCACTATATATAGTGAGGGTGACTAACAACAGAAAAACATAAAAATAACTGAAAATTACAAGAAAGGTAAATAACATAAATATTAATTAAATCAAAGTTGATTTAATTAAACCGAAGCTTGACTCGCTCGAACCGATCTTCCGTTGACTTTTACGTTGACCGTTGACCCGAACGGTTGACTTTTTCGGAAAACGGTCTTCGGTCCAAACTCGCAAGCCTCGAGCATCACAACCCAGTCTCTAAATCGATTCACATGGATTCTTCAGTCAAATGCTTCGGTAAACAGATTTGATGGCGTCAGTCACATAGATTTTTGTTCCAACAATTTCCCCCTTGACTGATGCTTTCAAATCTGTTCAACTGCTGAAGAATCGCTCTACCGTACATCTTCAATGAGAAACTGATAAACCGGAGACAATCTGTTGTAGAAATTCCCCCTCTGAATAAGCTTCTTCTGTTCTTGTTGCTCCAGTTCGAGATCCAAGTGCTGCAATTCACTCGGTTCACACGGTCGGGTACAATACTGAGAAAATGCTACATCTCGGAGTCCAAACCGCAACAGACCGAATCAGATAAACCAGTTTGACACCGAACATGCTCCAACTCCGGATAATCGACCCGATATCCAAATTCATAATAATTCCTCCTATTTCTCTAAATCTCTCAAAAAACATCAAGTCGGAAGCGTAAAATCAGATGCGGAGAGTCGAACCGTCGCGATCGGTTGCCTAGAGAAACCAGATAAAAAATCTTGAAATCAGACAATCTTGCGAAAAACCGGAAGCCGGATGCTGACAGTTGTGAATAATCCGCGCGACTGAGGTTGGATGCGAAAAATAAAATAAACTGATAAATATTTTCAATAAACGGTCATCCGAGAGATTTAATCGGATAAATTCCAATATTTAACTGAGATTCCAGTTAATCCGGTTAGTTGACGACAGCGCTGCATCCACTAAAAAATAAATTGTGAGATATAACGAGAAAGCCGAGTAATTAACCGGATAATAAAGCTAACCCGTCAGTGATCGATAGCAAATGTTGCGCGCGGCGTCAATAAACGAGAACCCCAATAAATCCGGAATAAATCCACGACTAACAATATTTTTCTGAAATTCCATCGCGGCGTTATCTCGTTCGTCTCGAAAAACTGATAAGAAAAACTCCCGCGTTTGACGAAATATTGCTGAAAATTTAATTAGTTGGTAAAAATCCCTCAAGAAAAACCTTAATCCATGTTAAAATAATTCAACCAATCAGATTTTAGTCCTGAAAAACCAGAATCCGTGTGATTAAAAAGCAACCAATCAGGTTTTAGCTCCAATACGGATCCAACGGCCAGCTCAAGAGAGATCGAATGGTTGTGTAACACTGATCTGTGTGATGTAGGCAGGAGCCAATGGGAGGCTACCAGCGCATGCCATTTCAACGGCACTCTTTGGCCAAAGGGGGCCCACGTGCTTCCTTTTCAGCCACTCACAGTGCAACAACGCAAATGATAACAACGACTATCTTGAGACAGTGGGTCCCATCGAGATTCATGTCCAGCCAATAGCAATTCAACAACAATAAAGGGTATCTCGGCTTTGACCGACAAGGGAGAGAGAATAATTCTCTCTGGGCCAACCAGCGAGTGACACGCCAGAATCACCTTCCCAAGTCGTCTCCTACCCAGCGAAACCCTAATCAAGTCGGAAATGGTCGCCTGAAAAACGCATGCATGCCGGAAAAACGTGTAAAGCCCATAACTCGGAGAATACTCAACGAAAAATGACGATTTTTGTACCCCTGAACTCCAAATCCAATTCTCTACAAACCTGGACGAACAAAAATCTCTGAAACGGACTTGAACGAAAACCCAGTTGATAAGTCCGCTAAGAAAACAAGTCCGCTAAAGCCACCAGAAGTTCGCTAAGACGAACATGAAGTTCGCTAAGACCTCAAGTTCGCTAAAGCACACCTCAAGTACGCTAAAAATCAACAAGTTCGCTAAGAAATGGATGAAGTCCGCTAAGAGGAGAACAAGTACGCTAAGAACATCTTCATATCTTCAAGAACAGGTACAAGTTCGCTAAGAACATCTTCATAACTTCAAGAACATGAACAAATCTGGAAAAACTCGATGAACTGTGAAGAACACCCACTTAACAGCCCTCTTGATGATCTCGAAACAGTCTAAAAATTTAAGGAAATCTTGGATTGATGACGGATACAAGTAGATTTACCATTCACGAAACTATTCTGGCCACAAACAGCTTCCAAACGACAGCAAACACGGATCGAATCAGCCCTCAAGAACCCTAAATTCTGGAAAGTATGAAGAACACCAAGAAACACGCACTAGTGTGTGTTTTTCCAGATCCGCTCAAACCGTTGAGATTCAGACGAAACGGATGCTTCCAATGGATCCGGAATGCGTTTTCCACTGAGAATCATACCTCATATCATCCAAATCCATGAAGAAAAGCCCAGAAAACGAAGAATCAAAGCAAAAAATCTTGAAAATCTTCAAATACGGGAAAAACTTCAAAGTTCCAAAAATAACTTCGGATCTTCATTTTTTTCACCAGATCTGAAGATGTAGAACATAAACAAACATAAAGATGAACTCCAGAACACGAATCCATCATCCATATCATCAGAATCCATCCAGAAATGAAGAAAAAATAGAAAAAAGTCTCTAAAAACTAAGTTTTCTCATCTTCACCATTCAAGCTCAAAATCACAGATTCGAGTGACCAAATTTACGGTGAGATGAATCTGATCGGTACCCGCTCTGATACCATTTGTTAGGACCGATTTTCACTAAGAGAATCTCGATCTTGAGCAAGAACAAAGGTTTGGATTCGAAAACTCAAAACAAATGAAGAAGATGATGATGATGAATCATAGATAATCAACATAAGAAGAAAGATGAACAAATCGAATGAATTCATTAATCGAAAGATTACAATCAATGAATCATGAAGAGCACTCTCTCTCTCTAGAATCCATGACTCACTCTCTCTCTAGAATGGAAATCTCACACTCTACAAGAAAATCATCATCTCCCCATTCGGAGACTCCTTTTCTTGTAATGGGCACCCTCACTATATATAGTGAGGGTGACTAACAACAGAAAAACATAAAAATAACTGAAAATTACAAGAAAGGTAAATAACATAAATATTAATTAAATCAAAGTTGATTTAATTAAACCGAAGCTTGACTCGCTCGAACCGATCTTCCGTTGACTTTTACGTTGACCGTTGACCCGAACGGTTGACTTTTCCGGAAAACGGTCTTCGGTCCAAACTCGCAAGCCTCGAGCATCACAACCCAGTCTCTAAATCGATTCACATGGATTCTTCAGTCAAATGCTTCGGTAAACAGATTTGATGGCGTCAGTCACATAGATTTTTGTTCCAACAAATATTAACAAAAAAACATTAATTTTTTTTAAATTTTTTCAACAATTAAAGATAACAGAATTATAAGATCTATGGTATAATTTTTTATCAAAAATATTAACGTATGAAAAAATTATAGAGGTTTTAATATTATTGCACATGTGCAATAATAATTTTTTATTGCACATGTGCAATAATAATTTTTTTTTAAAAATGTAGAATATTTTTTTAATTTTATCCAGAATTAAAGATAAAAGAATTATAATATTTATAGTGCAATTTTTTATAAAAAATTTTAACATATGAAAAAGTTATAAAGGTTTTAATATTATTGCATATGTGCAATAATAATAATAAAAAAATTATTGCACCTGTGCAATAATAATTTTTAAAAAAATATTGATTTTTTTTTAAATTTTTTTCCAGAAATAAAGTTAACATAATTTTAAGGATTTTGGTGCAAAATTTTTTAAAAAATATTAACGTATGAAAAAGTTATAAAGGTTTTAATATTTGTTTTCGTGTTTTCGCAATAAAAGTTGTTTTCACATGATCCTTACCCTATATATATATATATATATATATATATATATATATATATATATATATATATATATATACTAGCCGTGTGCCCGCGCGTTGCGGCGGCGACAGTGTATAGCGTGTTATTCTTTTCTGTTCGCGCGTTGCAGCGGCACAACAAACTACAATGCACTATTTGTTTATTTGTTCGCTTGTTATGGCGGCACGACAATTTACATCGAGGTATTCGTTTTTTTAGAACTCAAACAAATAACAACAAACACCCGAATTGAAATATATATTGGTCACAAACATAGTAATTTAAAACCAAATGAGTTGTAAGATAGAAGTCATCAACATAGTTTTAAGATATCAGTAATAACATAGTACTTTTTAAATCAAAATCCGAGGGTCAATGAATTTCATAGTGAGGAAGTCAATCCGTGTCGTACGCCATGCAATCAGTCATAAACAGTGTTTTAAGTTGAATTCATGAACATAATAGTTTTGATGATAGTTTTGATGTGTTATTTGTCGTATGTTCGCGCGTTCAGCGACGACGAAAATTTACAACATGGTATTCATATTTGTTAACGCGATGCGGCGCGTCAATAATATACAATGCTGTACCCGTTTCCAGTGTGCCCGATGCGACGTCAATGACACTTTACAACACGATACTCGTTTTTCTATCCGCGCAATACAGCGGCGACGACAACTTACAAGTGTTAGAAAAGGAAAGATAGAGATTGAAGGAATCAAGGGGTCGGTTTTCTACACCATCTCCCTTCCATTTTTAGGGTCAAACAACAGCAAAGTTACAGCTATTTCACAGCTTGTTTCCAGCCTTTTTCCTTCCATGTTTAGGCATTATGTATTATTATAAATTCCTTGTAATCGGTACTCTTGAGATATGAAAAACAAACAAGCAAATACAATAACACTCTCTCACTCTCAATATCATTTGTTATCATGGTATCAGAGCAGTGTTCTTGGTTCTAGGACCAATAGTGCTCGTCATCGTCATCTCCCCTTAGTAATCCCCATTTAGTCTGAGTCTTGGTAGCCATGTCCAACAACGACGTCCAAAACTCCGACCTCGCAATCCAACTTTCAGACCTACCTAAAAATGGTTTGAATCACCAACCTCAAAAACTGAAGCCTTCAAATTCTGACCTCATTGCCACTGAACCAATTGAATCAGATGGTCTAGGGCGTATCTCGAGGGAGCAACGACCAGACCCAAAAGAGAAGCGTCCCAAAATTGACGGATATCCCGATTGGAGTAACAGTCGCGATGAGGACCAGAAACCCAAAAACAATGGCGTCGTTCGCGACCTAGCGGCGACATCGAACTTCTCCGACGAATACACAGTAACACCATCTAACTCAGAAGCGATACCAGGTAATGAGTCTGAATTTTTCTGTTCTGGATTTAGGGGGCTAGCGGCGACACACGATGATTTTAATGGAGGTACACCGATCACCGCTGTATTAGAGAAGAAAACCCCGGTGGCGCTTAACGAGAGAGAAGGAGGTAACTGGTTTGAGGGTTACTCCTCAAACCCTAATTCTTTTAAACGTACAGGTGTTCAAAATTTACATACACAACCCCCTATTTTTGAAAGTTTCAAAAATAATTCTAAAGATAAGCCTTGTTACACAAATTGTGGTTTTGCAAATGTAGTAAACAATCAAGATAAATACCAAGGAAAGTCTTGGATACTTGATTGTGAGGCAACTGATACGATGACGTTTGATCCATCAGATATTGTCTCAACATCTACACCACGAAGAAAACAGATTCAAACGGAAAATGGAGGAATAATGGTAGTAAAAGGAGGAGGAAGTGTTGAGATAACACCAACACTAAAACTCTCAAATTGTCTTTATGTCCCATCTTTATCACATAAATTGCTTTCTATCAGTCACGTAACGAAGGAATTAAATTGCAGTGTCTTAATGCATCCAAACTTTTGTATTCTACAGGATATCCGGACAGGAGTGATTATTGGTCGTGGCACTGAACGAGAAGGTTTGTATTATGTGGACGAAGTGACTCAAGGAGGTACTGCTACGCTTGCTCATGGAACTCCAAATAGGGAAGCATGGCTCTGGCACAGACGGTTAGGGCACCCATCTATTAGTTATCTACATTTATTATTCCCGAAACTCTTTCCTTTGAATAAAGTGTTGGATTGTGAAGCATGTGTGTTAGCCAAAAGCCATAGACGTTCTTTTAAACCAAATAACACTCGTGTTGACACACCATTTTCATTAATTCATTCGGATGTCTGGGGACCCGCTGAGGTTGTTGGGGGACAAAACTTTCGTTTTTTCTTATTGTTTGTTGATGATTGCACCCGTATGACATGGATCTACTTTTTGAAACACAAGTCTGAAGTAGTTGATAAATTCGCCATGTTTTATACAATGATCCAAACACAATTCCAAACTAGTATTCAAACCCTAAGATCCGACAACGGAGGTGAGTTTGTGAATGCTCAAATGAAACAATTTTGTCAAACAAAGGGCATAATCCATCAAACCACATGCCCCCACACTCCTGAACAAAATGGAACAGTAGAACGAAAGAATCGTATCCTTTTAGAAATAACTCGTGCTCTCCTAATCGAGTCTCAAACCCCTAAGTTCTTTTGGCCAGAAGCCCTTGCAACCGCTACGTATCTCATTAATAGATTACCAACCAAAGCCCTTAACCTAAAAACCCCACTAGAAACCCTATCTGAATTCACCAAAATCCCACCGCCACTTACCCTTCAACCTCGAATCTTTGGATGCTCTGTGTTTGTCCACATACCCAAAACCGATAGAACCAAACTCGAACCATGTGCAGAAAAATGTGTGTTTGTAGGTTACGGAATTAATCAGAAGGGGTATCGATGCTACAGCCCCCGTAAGCGTCACATATACACCACCATGCATTGTGACTTCCTTGAAACAGAGTTCTTCTATAAAACCCAACACAGTGGTGAGGGGGAGAGAGAGATAACTGACACACTGAGTTGGATCAAGAGCATGCCATCAGGAGAAGAGAGAGGTGACGATATCTCACTAAGTCCACAACAACCTGCATCAATCAGTGTCACAGAACCAACTCCTCCTAATCGGGTATCCGAGGTATGTACTTCTCAAACCCATGAGTATGATCAAACTAATGAAACTCATGAACTTGTAAATGAAATAGCAACAGAGTCGGTCGGAATTCAAGAGGACCAGTTACAAGGACATGAAATAGTAGCAGAGCCTGTCGAAGTTCAAGAGGACCAAACACAAGGAGACGCTGCTGAGAAATACACCCTACCACCAAGAGTCAATCGTGGAGTTCCTCCGAAACGATATACACCAGAACGACAATCCAAAAGCCCTTTACTTGCAAATATAACCCTGCGGAATTAAAGTTATATTTCACTTTACTTAAGCGATATTAAGTTCTTGTATAATGTAAATGCTTGATTTGCAAAATAGTAAAACAACGATAAGTCGAATATTCGGCACTATTTGCATTAACTCAAAGCTACACTATTACAAGTGATGAACATGTTTTTTAAGCTAAGAGGTTACATGCTATATATAGTGCTGATGAGATCAATGACAGCCATTGATCTCATGCGATCTAATCTAGACCGTAAATATAAAAGTCAAATACAAACTACCAAAAGAATAAACATCGACAATCGGAATATCTTGCGTGTTGGCAGCAACTATCTACTTCAGGAGAGCGGCTTGAATCAGATATAGAAGCATACGAGAAGCTTTTGCAGGATTGGACTTGCTGAAAAGACTTCTCACGAAAAGTCAGGTTGAACTCTTTATCCGGTGGACAATCGAGTTCATCCGGAATATTCGCTAAGAGACAAAATTGCTTCCTTCCGCTTGAAGTGCCTGTTCCGCTTGAAGTATGAATTCCGCTTGAACTTCAACTTCAGCCGGAACTAATAAAGTTGGCATTTCAGCCGGAAATCTTCCAAGCTCTATTTTTCCTTACAATCTCCCCCTAAGCTGATGCTGTCAAATTATTTGTCTTCCATGTTTATCTTCAAAATTGACTTGTACCCAAAAATTTTCTTCTCCACAACCTACTTGTTGGAAAATTCGATGCTGGCATCAAGATTTTGAGAAAGCTCTCTAATGTTTGTTTTGGTCACCTTTACATGTTTGATTGAGTCCCAATCCATTTCGTTCCATTCTTCTTGAACAGAAATGGACTCATGAATTGTAAAGGTGCCATCAGCTCTATGAACATAGAAAAGTTTCTCTTCTTCTTCCAAGATGATAAATTTGATTTCACTGGTAGGCACTTCTTCTTCTTCTCCTGCTGAGTCATCATCCAAGTTACTTCGATAGAGCATTCCACAGTCCAGCACAGTTGGTTCAATGATAAGCCTTAACATGTGCTCTGCCCTTGAAGGATTCATAATTTCTCTGAGTTTTAGGATGATGTCAGTCATTTGCATTGCACTGAGAAGAGAAGTGGCCCCTGTGAGCATTGATCACTTGAGTTTTGCCATCTGCTAGTTGGAAAGTGAAATCAAAGGAGTCTTCGTTCACTGTCCACCCAATTATCTTATTCTTTCTGGGTGGTCCTTTCCTTCTCTTGTGTTGATCTCTTTTATTCCTGGCATGCATCAATCTTTTCTTCTTGGTTTCCCTTTCTTCATCAGAATTTCCATCAGATTCTTGCCCGATAGGCCTTTTGCCTTTGGCAGATGAAGAAGAGGGACCAGGTTGGTTTTTGGTAGGTTGGGTGGTGGTAGAAGATGGTTCTCTTATGGTGAGTGGAGGTAGGATGGTTCTTGAAGGTGGTTTATTGGCTTTAGGAGTTGGGCTTGAGGGTGGAGATGGTGGGAAGATATCAGAAAAGTCCATAGTTGGTGGAGGTTTCTTTTTAAAAGGGATGATGGGTGTGAAGTTGTCTGATCTAAACTTAGGGTTGGCAAGTTTAGCAGCAAGCTTCTTGGGGATGTGTGAAGGTTTGTATGGTATGATTGGGAGTGACTGTAAAATGGATGAGGTTGTTGAAGGCATTGGGTTTGGATCATAGATAAATGAAGGTGGAGGTGGTATATCTGCAATATCATCAGTTTCAGGTTTAACATTAGCAGTTATAGTACCTGAGACCAGCTCTGATGGTGAAGGCATCACCAGGTTAGGATTGACAGCAGCAATGTCTCCTTTCAGCTCATAAAATATTTCGTCAATTAAGCTGCAGAGTCCTCTAACCTTCATCTGAGCTACCTCTTCCTCTTTCTTCAAGTTTCTAATCACAAGAGCCCTTTTGATCTTTTTCAACAGCCTGTAGTTTTCATCATTTTTTGTCAGCTTGGTAGGCAATTGGGAGGCAATGGCAATCAACCTCTGCCTGTTGGCTTCAGATATAGTTTCCAAATCATAATCCTTTAGCCTCCAGTTGAAAGACCTGGTCTTTGCTTCCTCAAGAAGATTTTCAAACACATTATCTTGCATGTATAAGTCAAATTCTTCTTGGAGCTCTCTGGCTATTCTTTCATCCTCAGCTACCCTTCTTGCATCTTCAACCATCTTCACTACAGCCTCAGCTTCAGGAGTTTGAGTTACCTGTTGAATAGTTTTAGCTATATCAGCTTGAACAGGTTCCTCAGTTTGAATTGTTTCAGAACTCCTTAAGGCTATCAGTAATTCAGCAACATCCTCAGCTTCTTTGTTTCTTTGTTCTTCCGGTTGAACCTCAGGTGCTTCATCAGTCCCAAAAATTGATGAGCTTGGACCATGAACTTCCACCTGGGTTTGAATTTGGTGTTCCGGTTGAACATTCAGATCTCCTTCAGCTTGAACTACCGGTTGAACTTCCGGTTGAACCTGTAGTTGGCCATCAGTCACCACCTGAGGTTGAGTGACTTCAGGTTCTTTGTCAACTATTTCCAGTACCTCGGTTCCTTCTTCTTCACCGATCAAATTTTCATCTTCTCCCTCAGTCATAGTACCAACTGCTACAGTTGCAGTACTTTCTTCCATATCAGCTGCTGCCTTGCTGGTAGAGGCAATGATGCCTTCAACATGATCACTGGCTCTTTCAGCCGGAAAAATAACATCTTTTAGCAGTGTTGTGATCATATTGATGTGCTCAGGAAGAGCACCAGCAATCAGCATGGATGACTGAACAAGCTCAGTGAGGTTGGGGTCCTCAAAAGGAGAAATAGCAATCAGTTGACTGCATTTCATATTCACCCAGCTCTCTTCAACAGAAAAAGGTTCTATACCAATTCTTTGGCAGGCTGTGGCTCTTACTTCAGCCGGTATCCTCTCAACTTCTTCTATCTCAGTAATAACAGGTTTTGATGATAACTTCTCCCCCAATTTGACAGTATCAGCTTCATCAGCAATTCTGGTAGGGTTTGAAGGACCTGCTTCAGTTTGAGTAGGATCAGCTTGAACCAAAGTGGCAACAGTTGAGTTAAGAGCTTCAACCTGTGCTTGCAGAGAAATGTACAGTTTCGTCAATTCTGGTAGTGTATAACTATCCTCAACTGGCTTTTTACCAGTATCCTTGGAAATAACCAAACTATCAATCCTGGATTGATCAGCATTGGTACCCGTGGCTGCTTGGCACCTGGGATTCTCTTCATCTGTTTCAACAACCCTTGGTTCCAATAAAGGACTTCCGGGTGCTGATTCAGAGAAGATTGCCACAGATTGGGTCTTATTGATGTTACTGCTAACACCAAGATCCAGTTGGGATACTTGGGCAGCAGCAGCCCTTTCTGTATGAATCTCTTCATAACCTCTGAGATTCACCTCCGGTGAGGAGTGGGGTTGCAATGCTACAGGGTCCTGGCTCATCAGGATGTTCTCATGTAATGTGGCAGGTGAGTTAATAACACCTTCACTTGAGCCAAGATTGACAGCACTGTCACTCCTGGGTGATAGGGGTTTCAAGGGTGAGAAATGTTCAGATGGGGAAGCTGCATCTGCTTCTAATGACTCCCCCTCAACTGAAGGTTCATCCCTAAGAGAAAATCCCAATTTGGCCAGTTTCCGTTTAGGCTTTTTGCCTTGAACAGGGTTTAAAGCTTCAGGTTGGTTGGTGGCACTAGGTGGAGGAGACCTAGTAACCACTTTTCTCTGTCTCTTGAAAATGACAGGAGGTGAATTGGAAGAGGAGGTGGCAGTGGAAGTATTTGTGGTTGCTTTCCTCTTTTTGGATTGAAAAACTTTTAGTGAAGAGGAAGCAGGGACAGATGTGGGATCAGAAACTGTTAGGACTACAGCTCTGTCATCTTGAGCTTGAGGCTCAGGTGCTCCTGCAGCTTCAGTTTGAACCTTTGCATCAGCAGGTTCATCAGGAAGCTGCCTTGGAATTGGCATGGGATGGTCGGTGTCCCTTCCAAGAAATGGAGACTTATTTAAGGCAAGATTTGAAAAGGTTTTCTCATTCAGAAGTTTTTGGTGCAAAATTGTACCCAACCAAGCAATGTGAGGGTACTCTTCTTTGAGAATATATGTCAAAAATCTGGGATATAGGTAGATAAATTCAGAGTGAACATTGGATTTTAGGGCTTGAAAAATTTGTCTAGAAAAATTAAAATTCTCACCCTTAACCACAGCGTAGAAGGCCGAGGCTTGCTCACTGGAGAGCTCATCAAAACCTCCCCTCTTTGGAGATAAGCACACCAGAAGAGTATGTGCCAAGAACCTCCATTTATATGGTAACTGCCCCTTTTTGATCGTTTTGCTGTGCAGGGACCCACCATACCCAATGCTTCTGAATAAACGGATGTATTTGGTATGATCTACCTCTCCGTATCCACCGTCGTCCTTCAGTTTCAACAACCTTCTTACCTTTGCTTCATCTATCTCAACCTCCTTCCCTTGGACGGTTGACATAATTTTGCTTCCACTTACTTCATCAGAAACCCTAGCGTGAACCCAAAAATCTTCCATTACTTCTTCAAAAATTTCCGCTTCGACAGTAAGCGCATGATGAAGGTGTGAGCTTTTAATGAACTCGATCATCTCATTATAGATATCAGTTTTGGAAGGGGGTTCAAGATACGCTACCAGGTTGTGCTCGACTGCAAATTTCGAGTCGCCGATTGGCTTTTTGCCACTTGCTCTTCCCTTCGGAGCCATTGTTGTACCAGAATTTGAGAATTTTGACGGTTTTGTGGGGGTTAATCGGAGATGGTTTGAGAGGATTTGGGGAGTAACTTCTGGGATGTGTTTGCGAGAAATGGGGAAATGACGGTAATTTAGGGCTTTTTACCTTTTCGGTGATGACGTGGAGGAGAGAGGTTAAAAATCGACGGTTCAGTGACGGATGGGACAGATGCTTTATATGTTATACGGTACAACAGATTAAAGCATGCCCTTATCCAAAAGTTAATGTACTGAAACCTCGGATTTAAAACAGTTAAAAATTCAATGGGTAAAATAAATGTGACATCCGCTTAGAAAATTGTGCCTTCCGGGTAATTAAATGACTCTTTGACTTTGTTGACCCGGAAGTTCAAGCGGAACCCATTTTCTCCTTTATTTTAAAACAAAATTTCTTCCGGTTGAACTTCAAGCGGACAAGTTTTCCGCTTGGAAGAATTGTTTTCAAAAGTAAGTTTTTACGTCAAAATTAAAGCAGTTTTCCGGTTGAAGTTCACCCGGTGAATTTCAAAGGTTGTTCTTTCAGGTTGAACCTGAACTTGAACCGGAAAATTCAAAACACATAAATTTTGAAAATTTGTGTCGATTTTTCAAGGTTTTAACAGCAGTTAAATACTTTGAATTGAAACATTCTTTATTTAACACAAGAAATTTTCCTTTTCTTTTTCTTTTTGTATCAAGAGACGGGCTCTTTGAGCACATCTCTCTTTTATTAAAATTGTGAAAAGTTTATTCAAAGTTCATCATCCCAATGGCTCTGATGAGGTAGAAAAATCTTGCCTCATCGAAAGCTTTTGTAAACAAATCTGCCAGTTGATGATCAGTGTGAACTTTAAATAATTTGATTAAATTCTTTTCAGCACAATCTCTAATAAAGTGATACCTTATGTCAATGTGTTTGGTTTTGGAGTGCTTTACTGGATTGTTGACGATGGAAATGGCACTGTTGTTGTCTGCAAGAATAGGAGTCTCCATGAATGTGATTCCATAATCAAGCATCTGATTTTGGATCCAAAGAACTTGGCTGCAACAACTTGAGGCAGCAATGTACTCGGCCTCTGCAGTTGAAGTAGAAACACATGTTTGTTTCTTGCATTGCCAGGAGACAAGCCTTTCTCCTAGAAATTGACATCCTCCTGATGTTGATTTCTTATCTATATCACATCCTCCATAGTCACTGTCTGTGTATGCCTTGAAAGAGAAGTCAGAGTTCTTGGGATACCACAGACCCAGTTTGGGTTGCCCCTTAAGATACTTGAAAATTCTCTTAACAGCAAGCATGTGGGACTCTTTTGGAGAAGATTGATATCTAGCACACAGGCAAACACTGAACATGATGTCAGGTCTACTAGCTGTAAGGTACATCAGAGAGCCTATCATAGCCCTATACATGTGCTCATCTACTGGCTTTCCACTTAAGTCACTGGTTAACTTGTGGGAAGTGGAGATTGGAGTCTTGGCACTTGAGCATGATAGCATGTCAAATCTCTTCAGCATGTCTTGAATGTACTTTGATTGATTCAGAAAGATTCCGTCTGCAGTTTGCTTCACTTGAAGCCCTAGGAAGAATGTTAGTTCTCCCATGGAGCTCATTTCAAATTTGGACTGCATCAAAGTTTCAAACTCCTTGCACAACAAAGTGTTAGATGAACCAAAAATAATATCATCAACATAAATTTGCACCATTAGCATATCTTTACCAACAGTTTTAACAAAGAGAGTTTTATCAATTGCTCCTCTCCTGTAGCCATTCTCTAGAAGGTAATTTGAAAGAGTTTCATACCAGGTTCTAGGAGCTTGTTTGAGACCATACAAAGCTTTGATCAGCTTGCACACCTTGTTTGGATGGTGAGGGTCTTCAAAGCCAGGAGGTTGATTGACATAAACTTCTTGTTCCAGTAGGCCATACAGGAAAGCACTTTTCACATCCATTTGATATACTTGGAAGTCTTTAAATGCAGCATAGGCTAGGAAGATTCTGATTGCTTCCAACCTGGCTACTGGTGCAAAGACTTCATCATAATCAATGCCTTCTTCCTGTACATAACCTTGCACAACCAGTCTTGCTTTATTCTTGATAACAATTCCCCTGTCGTCCTTTTTGTTTCTAAACACCCATTTAGTTCCAATTGGTTCTGCTCCATCAGGCAGATCTACCAATTCCCAAACCTTCTGCTTGTTAATCTGAAATAGTTCCTCTTGCATTGCCTCTACCCAGCTGTTGTCTTCTAAGGCATCTGCTACCTTTTTGGGCACTTCTTGAGACAAAAATGCAGCATGCAAACAGATATTTGCATTTGCAGATCTACTTCTTGTCAGCACAGGAGCTGAAGCTTCTCCAATGATATTTCCCACTGGATGATCTCTGTTGATTCTTCTGTCAATGAACATGGGAAATTCATGGCTTCTTCCATTTGAGGGTATGTTGAGTTGAGGAAGTCTGTGATCAAGCTCAATACTGTCAAATTGTGACACAGGATCTGAAACTCCAACTGATTCAAGAGAATTTGTATCTGAATTATAGATCAAATGATCTAAATTTAGCTCATTCGATGAGTTATCATGTGAGTTTCCAGCTTCATTTGACTCTGATTCAGTATTCTCTTCAGTTTCTGAATTTTGATTTTCCGGTTGAACTTGAACCGGAGAAATAGGTTCAGCTTGAACTTCAAGCGGAACACTTTCTTCTTCAATTTGAATTATTTCAGTCAGTTTCTTGTCAGTCTTCGGGAAAACAGGTTGAGAGCTCATTGAAGAGAAGAAGATTGGCCTCTCTTTATCAGTTTGATTGCTTTTCCAATGCTCATCAGCAGACCTGTTAAAGTTTTGTTCCTGCACTAAAGAGCTCACAGGCTTATCAACAGTTATGTTGAAAGCAGTAGTTAGTGCATCAATATCAAATAACCAGCTTGGTTGAGATCTAAAATTGTTGGCTGATTTCTCATTGAAAGACACATTTATGGTTTCCTCAACAATCTTAGTTCTCTTGTTATATACTCTGAATGCTTTTGACACACCAGAGTATCCAACAAAATAACCATCATCTGCCTTCTCAGCAAATTTAGGCAAAGACTCATTGGTTATTAAAATAGTGACAGAACAACCAAATGGCTTGAAAAAGTAGATGTTTGGTTTCCTTTTTCTCCAAAGCTCATAAGGTGTTTTATCCTTTCCCTTGACAATTAAGATCCTGTTTTGGACATAACAGGCAGTGTTTACTGCTTCTGCCCAAAATATCACAGGGAGCTTAGAGTCTGCTAACATTGACCTGGCAGCTTCAATCAATGTCCTATTTCTCCTTTCAGCAACCCCATTTTGCTGTGGAGTTCTAGGAGCACTAAATTGCCTCAAAATTCCCTTTTCCTCACAAAACGAATTCAGAACATGATTTTTAAATTCTGTGCCATTGTCACATCTGATTGTTTTAACCTTAAAATTGGATTGATTTTCTAAATTAATGACTAGAGTTTTCAACAATTCAGCAGTTTCATCTTTTGTTTTGAGAAAGAAAACCCAAGTATACCTAGAAAAATCATCAATTATCACAAAACAGTATGACTTCTTTCCTAAACTCATTACTCTAGTTGGACCAAATAGATCCATGTGCAATAGCTCTAGAGGTTTTGAGATTGAAGATTCAACTTTCGGCTTGAAAGAGGTTCTGTGTTGCTTGCCCTTGAGACATGGCACACAGTTTTCAGAACATGTGAAATGCTTGTTAGGAAGACCCTTAACCAAGCCCAAATTTACAATTCTGTTCATGTTTTTGTAGTTCACATGACCTAACCTCCTATGCCAAAGATCAGATTCGTCAACTGAGGCTTTGGATACAAAGCAAGCAGTGCCACATGTGGGTGTAGCCACTGACATATCCAAAATGTATAGTCCATCTCTCCTGGGTGCCTTAAGCATTATCAATTCATCAGGGATTTTGACACCAGGTTTGAGAACTATTGCCTCTTTCTCATTAAACATTAAATTCAAATTTTTGTCACACATTTGTGAGACACTGAGCAAATTGAAATTCAATGTATCAACAAAATTGACTCTATCAAATTTTACCAGTCCATTTGTCACATCACCTTGTGCTGTGATATGGCCTTTTGTGCTTCCAAAGGCAACTGGTCCTCCATTAGTTCTTTTTGTGTTTTCTAGAATGTGCTTGTTCCCTGTCATGTGGCAAGTGCAACCACTGTCAACTACCCATAGGCTATTCTGGCCTTTATTCTGCACCTGCACACATCAGAATTGATTAATTTCTATAGGGGACCCAAGCCTGAGTGGTCTTGGGTCTGCCATAAGCATCATTATACTTGTACTCTTTTAGTACTAAAGTATTAACTACTGGAGCTTCATTCAGCAGATCATCATTGTCCAAGCTGAAGTTCTCATACTGAGCACTTGTTTGACTAGACCTATCACTTTTGGTGCTTCTTTTTGCAGCAATTTTCTTTTCCCTATACTCTTTATACTTTCTTTGCTTGTTGGTTAGTTTCTTAAGTTTTTCACTTTCTTGAATGACCAACTTAGTTCTTTCAGGTGATTTTGAAAATCTTTGAGGAAAGTGTTTGTTTTGACTAGAACTCTCCCCCTGAAGTGGAGCAAAGTGATTTCCACTTGAACTATTAGCAAAGACAGTTTCAGATTGGTTTAATTTGCTATTTCTTGAAAAGTTTTCTCTGGAGGTGATTTTTCCTCTAGAAGGATTTCTTCTACCTTGAGCTTCAAAATGTTCAAACCCATCAGCAAAACGAACTTGGGGTCTCTGCTTTGGAGCAGTGGCTGATCTGGGTTGAACTTTGTTTTCCGGTTGAACATGAGTTCGAGCGGAAGAGTGTTCCGCTTGAACTTCAGCTGGAAAATGGTTTTGTTTTAAAACAGTGAAACTACCATTTCTATCATTACCAACTAACACTCTGTTTGATTCTGACCCAAAATACTTTAAAGTATGGTTTTTCACAGGTGAAGTTCTTCCTGTGAGCTTCTTTTGAGAATCAGCTTTTGGTTTCAAAACAGGTTTTGGCTTTTGAAAAGTTTTGACTTTACTTATTGGGTTGAACTGACAAACAGCAGCTAGGTGACCTTGTTCACCACAACATATACATTCAACAACTTTGGTTTCAAATTTCCTGGGAGACTCAATTTTGGTTACTTGGTTGAACTTTAGTTGACCAAATCTTTGAGTTTGACTACCCTTTGATTGCTCAGGTTGCTTTCCTCCAACTTTTGAATCCTTAGATTCATAAACAGTTGGTGGAGGAACGGCAACTGATGGTTTCAAAATGTTCAGTTGGTTAGCTGAAGCAGACGTACTAGCAGCTGTGACTTCAGTTTTGTTTGACTCAACAGTGTTTTCTGAACTAGATTGTGATGAAATGTCATCAACTGTGAGACTGACTTTACATTCTCAGGGATAGAATTTACCTGATCTGTGGTGGAGTCCTGTTTGGCCATTAAAGCAGAGTTGATGGGTTCAAACTCAGCAGCAAAATCTTCCCATTCAACACATGATGTTTGATTTGCAACAGCAGCTACCACATTCTGATGGTTTTGACTTCCGGTTGGCTTTGGTGGGGTGGGGTGTGAACCTGAGTTGCTTCCAGAGTTGTTGTTGTTTACATTGCTTCCTCCATGAGATTTCCCTTGAGCATGGTTCTGGTTCTGTCCTTCTCTTCTTGGTTGAGAGCATTCTCTTGCAAAGTGACCAAGTTGGTGACAGTTATAGCATTTGACTTTGCTTTTGTCAAGGCCTATGTGAGCACCTTTTGCTCCCTTGTAGGTTCTACCTGTCCTTTTGTAAAACCTTTGAGCTCTTACAGAAACCATTGCAAGTTGGGTCATTATATCCATTTCTTCTAAATCATCAGCACCTATGCATTCAAGATCTTCAGGTATGAAGCCTTGATAAGAGTCAGCTGCTACATGAGCATTGTGAGAACTTTCGAAAGAGTTCGAAAAGTTCTCTTGACACCTTGGTGTCTCAGGGAAACTGACTATAGGTGAGGAGTATGATGATGAGTTAGATGATCTTTGACTATTAAACTTTGTGGTTACTAGTGCAGATGAGAATAGCTGAGTTGATTCAGAAGATGAGGATTGTTTCAGATCTAGTTCCATTTCATAGGCACTAAGTATGCCATGAAGTTCACTTAATCTCATCTTTTTCAAATTTTTGCATTCCCTGATGCTTACTGTGTAAACTGTCCAGACAGAAGGCAGGGAACGAAGAAATTTTCTATTCACATCTACTTGTTCTAGTTTTACATCCACCTTTTGAAGTTCATCAAGTAAGGAAACAAATCTTAAGTACTGGTTTGTCATAGTTTCACCAGATTTAAATGTAAAGTTTTCATATTTTTGCTTTGAAACATCCTTCTTGTTTTCTTTTACCTCACTGGTTCCTTCATACATTTCACTTAAGGCATTCCACAGATCAAATGCAGTCTTATATCCTTTGAACCCACTTAAAATGGAATTAGGAAGTGCTGCCTGTAGAGTCCAATATGCCTTATGGTCAAATTCAAGAGCAGTGTAGTCAGCTTCAACATATCTATCTAACGGCTTAGGTATTTTGACTTCTGCATCATCAGCAGATGCAACCATTGGTGAGTAGGGTCCTTCAGTGAAAGATTTCCAAATACGACGGTCCAAAATCCTAACAAAACCTTCCATCCTGAGTTTCCAGGTACCAAAGTCATCAGGAGTGAACATTGGCGGTTTGTTGGAGGAACCATTTGGGCAACTTAAACTGAAATCACTCATTTTGAAAACTTTTAGAAAGATAAAACAACGGAGCTTGTAAAGTAAGCAAGTAAAGTATCAACCTTGAAGCACAGAAAGTCTTCAAGGTAAGAGCCAAAGCTCTGATACCACTTGTAGGATCGAAAATAGTTATGAATAAACTAAAACCAAGCCCTTTACTTGCAAATATAACCCTGCGGAATTAAAGTTATATTTCACTTTACTTAAGCGATATTAAGTTCTTGTATAATGTAAATGCTTGATTTGCAAAATAGTAAAACAACGATAAGTCGAATATTCGGCACTATTTGCATTAACTCAAAGCTACACTATTACAAGTGATGAACATGTTTTTTAAGCTAAGAGGTTACATGCTATATATAGTGCTGATGAGATCAATGACAGCCATTGATCTCATGCGATCTAATCTAGACCGTAAATATAAAAGTCAAATACAAACTACCAAAAGAATAAACATCGACAATTGGAATATCTTGCGTGTTGGCAGCAACTATCTACTTCAGGAGAGCGGCTTGAATCAGATATAAAAGCATACGAGAAGCTTTTGCAGGATTGGACTTGCTGAAAAGACTTCTCACGAAAAGTCAGGTTGAACTCTTTATCCGGTGGACAATCGAGTTCATCCGGAATATTCGCTAAGAGACAAAATTGCTTCCTTCCGCTTGAAGTGCCTGTTCCGCTTGAAGTATGAATTCCGCTTGAACTTCAACTTCAGCCGGAACTAATAAAGTTGGCATTTCAGCCGGAAATCTTCCAAGCTCTATTTTTCCTTACATCCAAGTTTCCAGTAGCTAATCTAGCCAAGGGTAACTTAACTAAAGATGCCAAAGCCTTTGAATCAGCATTGTATGCAGAACGAATACCAGATAGTGTTGAAGAAGCCTTGAAGTCACAAAACTGGAGAAATGCAATGAATTTAGAGATGGGTGCACTAATAAAGAATGATACGTGGGAAAGGTGCATTCTTCCACCAGAAAAGAAACCTGTAGGGTGTCGTTGGGTCTTCTCGATCAAACACAAACCAGATGGAACCATCGAAAGGTATAAAGCACGGCTAGTGGCTAAAGGATACACTCAGACATATGGGATTGATTATTCAGAGACATTTTCTCCAGTCGCCAAGATAGACACAATTAGAGTCTTATTTTCAGTAGCAGCTAATAAAGACTGGCCACTTCACCAATTCGATGTGACAAATGCCTTTCTACATGGGGAGTTAAAGGAAGACGTTTACATGGAAGCACCACCTGGTTTTTCAGAAGAATTTAAGATAAAGGAAGTTTGTAAATTAAAGAAGTCCCTCTATGGTCTCAAACAATCTCCTCGGGCATGGTTTGGAAGATTCACCGTAACAATGAAGAAATATGGATTCAAACAAAGCAACTCCGATCACACTCTCTTTCTCAAACGGAGAGGCAAACTCATAACCTGTTTGATCATATACGTTGATGACATGATCATTACAGGAGATGATATTGAAGAAATCTCAAAGCTAAGGGAGAATTTGTTCTCAGAATTTGAAATGAAAGACTTGGGGAAACTTAAGTACTTTCTTGGCATTGAAGTCCTAAGGTCAAAACAGGGGATTTTCATATGCCAAAAGAAGTATGTGTTGGATCTTCTAGCAGAAATAGGGATGCTAGACTGCAAACCTGTAGAAACTCCTATGATAATGAACCAGAAACTCCACATGATTAAGGGAGCAGAGGCGGCCAACAAAGAAAGATACCAGAAGTTAGTAGGAAAGCTAATCTATCTTTCACATACTAGACCCGATATAGCTTATGCAGTAGGAGTTGTCAGTCAATTCATGCATCAGCCCCAAAAATCACATATGGAGGCAGTTTGGAGGATCATTAGATATCTCAAAGGGACTGTTGGCCACGGTGTCCTCTTCAAATCAAACCAACACTTAGAGATCCAAGCATATACTGATGCAGATTGGGCAGGAGATAAGGGGAACCGGAGATCAACCTCAGGGTACTTTACTCTCGTAGGAGGAAACCTTGTTACCTGGAGAAGTAAAAAGCAAAAGGTTGTTGCCCTATCTAGCGCTGAAGCAGAATTCAGAGGAATAGCTCGGGGTCTTGCCGAAGTTCTATGGATACGGAAACTCTTAACCGAAATTGGGTTTTCCCCAACACAAGCTTGTAGGATTATGTGTGACAATAAAGCATCAATCCAAATCTCAGAGAACCCTGTTCAACATGATCGGACCAAACATGTGGAAGTTGATCGCCACTTTATCAAGGAAAAGCTAGAAGCCGGGATTGTTGAACTCCCATTCGTTCGATCAGAAGACCAACTTGCAGACATACTAACCAAGGCAGTTAACAGAAGAATCTTCGATAATTGTTTGGCCAAGTTGAATATTGGAAACCCCACTATTCATCTTGAGGGGGATTGTTAGAAAAGGAAAGATAGAGATTGAAGGAATCAAGGGGTCGGTTTTCTACACCATCTCCCTTCCATTTTTAGGGTCAAACAACAGCAAAGTTACAGCTATTTCACAGCTTGTTTCCAGCCTTTTTCCTTCCATGTTTAGGCATTATGTATTATTATAAATTCCTTGTAATCGGTACTCTTGAGATATGAAAAACAAACAAGCAAATACAATAACACTCTCTCACTCTCAATATCATTTGTTATCAACAAGCGGTACTCGTTTTGTGTGTGTACGATGCAACGACTGCGACAAACTACAACGCGGTACCCCAATTTATCCGCACGTTGCAACATCGGTGACAATTTATAAAGCGTTGCCCATTTTATGACTGTGCTATGCGGCAACAGAGATTCACGAAATCCATTTAATAATCACTTCAATAGAGTTGACATTTCAATAAATCATAAGTTAATTTAAGCTGCACTAATAGTTTGATGCAACGCATACGTGAACCAATGAATGTGTTTCATATGCAACTTCTTAAATCAAAGGAATATATTTCATAGGTTTTTTTTTGGATTATGCTACTGTCTTAAAAATTGAAGAAAAAAATGGTCAACTGCAACAATTTAACATTTACAGCATGTCCCGTTTGAGAGTTTGACCACTGAGAGATATAACATAATCCAAAAAAAAAACCTTTTTTTTCAAACATTGATTCGACTTACCTTTAACAGCACTGCTCGCAGCTAATTGAAATCCTTTTCATTTATTTGGACGTACGAATATGCTAACCAGTATACAGTATTGTCATGCCTAAATTTTTTTTCCAGCTGTCAAGCATTAGCGTTTCAGGCTTTCAAAAAGAATCAAACTAAAGAAAAATACAAAAAATCAAAGCCAATGTCAAACTTTTCACCGAATGACAGTGGCATTCAAGAAATAAGGCAGTGGCATTCAAGGATTAAGGCATTTGAAATAATAGCTTGCTAACCAAGAAAAATGACATAATTATTTACAATTTGTCCTCAAAGTAGCCCAAAGTGTAAATACACTACATATGAACTCCTCCTAAATCACTTGATTGAAAAAGTAGAAACTTTTGAAGAGCTGTCATCATAAATTCACAATTGACACACAAATTAACCAAGTGAAAAAAATATATCAAATATTTAAAAAAAAAAGAAGTATTTCAAACCCACTCGGCTCAATCCGTTTGAACCCA
>JBCNJP010000338.1:0-27734 GCA_039602395.1 Deinandra increscens subsp. villosa
GTTCCATCTGAGATTCCTTTGGAGACCCTTTTGTCCTCACTCCTTGCTGTTGAGCTCATCGTGATGACGACATCCAGCGATGTTGATGCATAATCTGTGTGTCGTGTGAAGTATCTAATCAAGGCGATGTGGAGAACAAGACATTGCAAGTATGTTGTTGTTCGAACATGATCCGAACTGCCAGTTCGGATCAGGTGAACTGACAGTTCGCATGGGGTTCGGCCAGTCGGGTATAAATAGTTGTTTGTGTTTGTTTTTTGTAACGAACAGAGCGAGATACGTCTGAGTCTAAAGTGTGTGTTTCTGTGGTGTGTTCTCTAATTGTTATTATTCACTTTGATCAATAAAATAATCAGTTTAATTACGTTTCATATCCGAAATAGGTAGATCGAGTAGACGATCCGATGCTCACGATCTTTCAAGTGGTATCAGAGCAATCTGGTTCATTCTACTGATCTGTGGTTGCTACTTTTGGACTTTTTGAAACAAAAAGTGTAGTTATTCAAAAAATTTAGGTGTTTTTGCGAGTTTTTGTCGTTTTAGTTGAGTATTTTGCGAAAAATTTGCTCCTACATCATTTCTCATCACTTTTCTAGTTCACTGCTAAAAATCTCGTTCATATCTGTCTAAATTCGAAATTTTTGAGTGAAAATGGTTTAGTTCAGCTGAAGATCTTTCTGTTCAGAATAACCGACATCCGAACTATCGGTTTGGCTCTTTTTCTTTTCGTCCAAAGTCTTTGTTCGGTCAAGTTCGTGTAAAGTTCGGTTCAGAGGTTCAGCTTGGATAAGGTTCCGTTTTGGTTCGGATCATTTTCAATTCAGGACAAGTTCGGATAGATTGTTCAGTTCGGATTAGCTCGGTTTGGCTACGGTTTGGCTAAAGTCTTCTGTTCGGTTTGAGTTCTTGTACAGGTCGGCTACCAGAATTTGAAATTTTTAAAATGTCGGAATTTAAGCTTTTTCCATTATGCAAAACGCGATGCAAACCCCGATTAATTTTGACTATCAGAATTGGAAACAATGATTTTCTGCTTACATAAGCACGGATGATATCGATTTATGGATTCCGATTCGAAAGCTCTACATGCACCCAACTGATCAAGGGGATTCAAAGAAATTCATACTTTTGATGCTGCTGAAAGGAAGAGCTTGAACAAAAGGTTTTTGGATATCTTACCATGGTTTTACCTACCGAGTTATTACATCAATTCATCACTTGCAAGAAATCAAAATAATTATGGGATGCGTTATCGGCAAGGTGTAAAGGTAATGATGAATACAAGAAGAGTCGACGAAACGTATTGAATAAAGAGTTTCACAACTTTCAACATTATGAAAACATCACGGCTCTCGTATCAAGGTTTTCACATCTTATCAGTGAATTGAAAGATTGTTAGGATTGAGAAAACCGATGAAGAATTGAAAGAGAAGATAATGGAAGCATTACCAGAAAAATAGGAAAATTATGTTTTGCTACTCACACATGACAAAGAAATTTCCACTTAATCATTTCATGATCTCACTGGTAAACTTCATGCTCGGGAAAGGAAATGATGAATTCAAAGAAATCTACTACTAAATTTCAAAATCCAGTGTTATATTATGGAGAGAATGCTACAAGCATAAATGCTAAGGCTAAACCAAGTGGTCTTAGTTCTGCACCAACTACGGCTTTAATCGGAAATGTGTGTGAAGCATCTGGTAATACTACTTCAAGAGGTTGTAGCTTCACAGTTCCAGAATCATCAAATCAAAGTGCAATTTCTGTCAAGTTAGTGGATGATTGTGCTAAATTGATTTCTGCTCTCATTACATCTTCCTTTGGAATGATTATCAATGATGTTAGCAATGCTCGACTAACTAAAAAAGATCTGGATGAAATTGATGATGATCAATTAAATGACATGGATATAGCTTGCAATTGGCTATGTTGAGTCAAAAGTCAAAGCGATATTTCATGAAAACTGGAAGAGAACATTTTGGATCACATGGAAAACTAGGTTTTGATAAATCCAAGATAAAATGTTACAAAAGTTCAAATCATGGACATCTTGCGAGAGAATGTCAACAATCTCACACTTACAAATCTGATTCAAAAGTTACTAATGGTTCTCAACCATCATCGAGTAATTCACATACAACAGCATTGTCTGCTCAGGATGATAAAAATTATAATTAGGGTAAAGTTTTTTGTGATAAATCAGCTTTGATACTCACACATGAGCAAGATGAGTATTATTCTGATTCAAGTTCATATGAAAGCTACTGAAAATGAAAGATTCGAAGCTCAAATTGAGAGTTTGTTAAAGGAAAATGAGAGGTTATTGAAAGAAAATGATTCGCTGGATAAAGAGGTTAACATGGTTACCGAAGTTCTTCAACTGGTAAAGGCTGATTTGGAGATATCTAAAAAGAATGAAAAGGATTGTGAAGAAAAGAATGGAAAGTTAGTTGAAGAAAAGGGTGAGTTGCTTAAAGAAATTCATAAATGGAAAGATGAAGCAGATGATGCTAGTAATGATTTTCAAAATTTTTTGAAAAGTCAAAAATCAAGCTTGATCTGCTTACAAAGACTTCAGATGAATATGTTGCTAAGATTGAAGTTTATCAAATTGACATGGAAAAGTTATTGGATGAAAAAAGAGAGTTAGTGAGTGTGAATAAAGTGCAATCTGCAATTCTTGAAATTCAGAAAAGAAATGAAGATAAATGGAAGAAAGAATTGTTTGCTGAGCTTGATAACCTTTGATTGCAAAAATTTGAAACTCACAAAGTCGCTAAGAGGTTGATAACTACCAAGAAGGAATTGGCTGAAGCACAACAGAAGATTTCAGATTTGAAAACCCAAGTGATTGATACAAATCGTCAATTGAATAATGTCACCAATTCATAATCTTTCACAAGCTTCTTAGCCAATGATGAAAATTTTGAAAAGATGTTTGAAAAAACAGCTTTACCTCCTGCTAGTATCAAAGAAGTTGTTAATGAAGTAATGGAAAAAGTTGAATATTGTGATTATTCAAAATTTTCTTCATCAAATTCAGAAGAAGAGAAGGTTGTGAAGAAGAAACAGAATACTAAGAAGGGTAAAAAGATTGAGAAGAATTCTGAAGTTCCTCAAGTTCTAAAGTTTGTGTATGATTCGACGTCAACAGAAAAAGAAAAGTCAGCTGCTTCAAGTGAGAAAATTCGGTCTCAACCTGATTTTGATGAGATAATTTTTTATGATCAAAAAAATGTGCAAGAAGTCAAAGCTGAATTTTCTCGTTTGGCGAAGAACGAGCATAAGTCATCAAGTTCAGAGAAAAAGATTTCTGGAAAGAATATTGGTTCGGGATATAAAGCAAAAGGTGTTGCTAATTGTGAGGTTCAAGATTCAAAATCAGAAAACCTGAAGAAAATGAAGATGAAGCAAGTTAAGAAAGAAGTTTTCAGGGCTGAGAAGGTTCAACCCGAAAGGTTTTATAAACTTAAGGGTTTAGAACAAATATTTTCACACAAAGACTTTCCACTTCATTGCGTTGATGCTCAAAAGATTTCAGAAGTGTTTGTGAAAGTTGTTGATCCAAAGAACAAGTAGAAAGAAGCTGCTAAATTTTCTTCTGATGGTTCTACTTCCAAAAGCCCAACTTCCAAATGGGTTCATGATCATCGACATCAGGTATATAATACTTTTTATGATCATTTTGAAAATAGAAATGTTTGTGAAGCAGTGCAGGTATATAAACGATGGGACAAAGCTAGTCGTTTGTGCTATATTTGTCGTCAAAAGGGACACATAGTAAAAGAGTGTCCGGTTCCTGTTGCTTCTAATACAAAAACTTAAAAGGTCCCACTTTTTGATAAATCTGCCAAATAAAGGTTCCTTAATGAACATGGCAGAGTTTTTGATGAACTTCAACCTACATTCTTTCAAAACAAAAACGCTTTGTTCCAACTTTTCCAAAGGTTCAAAATGTAGGTTGTTCGTCACAGTCACCTGTGATTGATTCATCAAAAATTGAATTACCAAAACAACAAATTTGGAAACCTAAAGTGGTTTCAAAGGGAATTACAAATACTGGTCGACCAGAAACTTCGCTTCGGGTCATTTATGAACTGATAAATTTGACCAGTGTGCAGGAACTTCTAGAAGACCTATCGACGATTGATAAATTGTTGATGGACGAGTTTTCTACTTAACTTAAATTTCATGCTAAATCTTTTAACCTAAAAGTTTTTGAAACTTTAAACTGCAAGGTATTCGTGTTGATTGATCAATTTTCTTTCTTTACATTTCATTTGTCGTTTAGAGGGAGAAAATTGACAAAAACCAAAAATAGTGTTTTGTTTTTATAAAATAAAAAATCCTAACTAGAGTTTTTCATTTTAAGGGGGAGAATTGCATGTAAAGGGGGAGAAATTCAGAAATTGCATGGTATGGGGAGAAGATGAATACATGCAAAATATATAATGAAGGTGAATACATGAAAAATATATAAAATTTAAAATTTTGAGAAATGGATCATTGGTAAATGATGGTACATTGGCTTACGTATCTGAATCATGGATATAGTAGATGAAAGAGCCATAAGATCATTGTTTGATATGGTTGGTAGGCTCGGCAAATCCACCTGCGGAGTATAACCGCGAGGCGTGTGACAAACCAGGACCCGAGTCATTAGCCATACTAAACCATGCAAGAAAATACTTTTTAACAGATGCGGAAGCGTAAATAAAGATAAGTAAATACGTTGTGCAAAACACGCACCCAAAACTTTAATAAGAATAAATAACCCAAAATGTTATAAACGAATTTCAGACCCGTATGAAACGCATGCGTCCTAATCGTGCTCCGTAACTAGATACCTGAGAAAACATGCTAAAGTGTGTCAACACAAAGGTTGGTGAGTTCAAAGGTTTAAACAAAATGCAAGTTTAAGAGTTTGCAGAAATGTAATCACAGTTATATCGTTAGCTAGCTAGGCTGTGTTTCAATACCACTATGCGTTCGCAACCGAAGCGTGACTGTTTGTGTTTGTATTGCCTACTGCCTTGTCTAACACGAACGAAGGCGTTTGATAGGACAAATATTACACCCGTTTGACCTCCAGTCAAGTTAGAGCGACTAACTCGGGCGGGGTTTGTCAGACCCAGTAGTACTACTCAATACTTCCTCGCTATAATCCATATACTAACGGTCCGATATGTTAAGGACTTGTAAGTGTGTTATGTAAGCACATCAGTGGAAATATAGTATAACTGAATTACCAGATCTCAATGTTCGTAAGCATGTTCGTAAGTATGTTTGTAAGCATGTTTTCTCCCCCAAAGGAGATACTTATAAAGCGGGGCAGTGAACTCACCTTAGGGTGCACAACAAGATAAACCTCATAATCCGGTGAATCCTTAACAATCACCTAATGAGAACATAACCATAAGTGTGTGTCTAATGTACTAACAACACAACCTAGACGGCGGTGATTTGCCAACCTTGCCAATGACTTAAAGTGCGTGTCGATTTTCAAAACCGACAAGTGGCAACGACGTTTAATCCAAAAAACCCAAATGATTGAAGACACCGTTTTGATGCCCGATAACATTTTCAAAAAGATAGACACGGTTAAATATATAAAATATACATATTTTGCACATGTAGAAATATATATGTAGATAACAAAATTTGAGAAACGTTTAACGAACAATTAACCGGGTTAAAATGTTAGATTTAACCTCAACAATTTGATAATACGAAGTTTGGTCTATGAAGCATATGTTCGTTACTTGCAGGGTGTTAAAACGTGTATAGAATTGCTCGGGACTCAATTCGATACCAATAGGATGTGACAATGACATTAAAAAAATAAAATAAAATAAAAAGTTTTGTAGGTTACGGGGGTCGAACACATAACCTCCTGGTTTCTATTCAACGACATAACCAATGGGACAGAATTGCTTTGTTGGTTAAATCAGGTTCAGAGGCTATTTGTTTAATAGCAGTGGGAGTGGACCTTGGATTATTGCTGATTAAAAACAAAGAGAATGTCGACGGGTTTAGAACCCGCGACCTGTTTGTTGAAAGGCCAAAGACTAAGCCACTGGGCCAAGGCGTATGTTTGGTTTAAAACTGGTTCAAAATATATTTATGCAGTGGTTCACTGTGATCATCTCTATCACTAAAAACCCTAGTGACTCGTCCGCCATAGCTATTCACAGAAGCTTACTAATTCGACCAGAAGAGCTTACAAAAAACAAACAGAAGTACACAATGTTGTATAGGAAGCATTAATTCTTACCTCTAGTGGGGATGAAAATTGGTGCTCGTAAATGAAATCCGTGAACTCAAACGACGACCTAAACCCGTAACGGATCTTCGATGCTGTCTTCTCGGTGGTAGATGACATCAAACGGTAATCTCGTAACAACCAGAAGGTGACGAATCAATCTTGAACGGTGGTGAAAAATAATGAAACAAGGATGACCGGATCAAGTGCTCGGAGATAGATACGTCTTCGGTTTTCTTGCCGTAGTTCTTCTCGAGAGTGTTTGAGATTATGGCGTCGAGTGATCAAGTAAGGCAACTGATTTGGTTAGGTGATCAATCGACTAGATCTAGATGTAACCGACGAAGTATAACGATCGGCGAGAAAAGTGGCGAGAATTTTAAAGTGGCCGACGGTTCTACCTTATCTACAAATCGACATTGGGGAATTGGCAAGAACAGTCCCTGGCTACTTTACATTATAGGAACTTGGGTTTTGCTAATGACAGAAGTAATCCCTATAGGTTTGTTTAAATAGAAATCAGGTTTTGAAAATGACATAATAGGTCCCTTAAGGTTTTGGTTATCGATCAATTAATACTCAACCGAGCGTAACTTTATAAAAATACTCGTACTTCGGAAAGCCATTAATTTTTATTTTTTTTATGTATGAGACTGTATATTTAAATAAATACACAAACTATTAGAATTGAAAACTTATAAAATCGAAGTATTTGAATCAAATAAAATCATTAAACGGTTTACGTGAAACGTCACATAAAATTATAAAATATAAATATAGTTACACATGAAATCATAAAACACCTAGTTCACATGAAATCATGTAGCGTGCATATTGATCATGTTTGCTAGTTTAATTCACCGACGCCTAGACCCAAGTGCAATGCTCGTGTAATGATGATTACGCAGAAACCCTAATTATGTGTGTAATGCAACATGTTCGCCATAACGTTCGTAGTAACGTAAGTTCATGATAACATATGTTTGCGTTAGCCAGGAATCACCTGAAAACTGAAAAGTCGGGTTGTCACATCATTCCCTTGTTGAAAGAATTTTCGTCCCGAAAATTGAGTAATGTCGCCAGGTTGCTAAAAAAAATCACAGTTGTCATATCGTTCCCTTGTTGAAAGAATAATGTCGCCAGTTTGCTAAAAAAAATATCACAGTTGTCATATCATCCCCTTGTTGAAAGAAATTTAGCCAGTACTTTTGTTGGTCTATGTTTGTTTGTGTCCGTTTACATAACTGAGGATACCTTTGCATTGTTTGATCATCGCATTTCTGTGCGAAATCTGAGTCACCTCAAGTTTCCAACGAACCTTGAAGATTGGAATCTTGCTATGCTTGAGTTGTTTATGTTTCCCATCTTGGTCCATCACCTCCACTTGTTCCTCAGTGGAGTGCAATTATTCATCGGTTTCCAACCCCTCGAGTGAAAAGATAAGTGTTTTATTTGTTAACCACTTCTTGGATTAGACGCATGGAATGTGTTATGTATACCGTTAAATCCTACCGGTAAATTCAACTCGTATGCTACAGAACTAATTCTATCGAATGGTCCTACGTACCGTACATTTGGTTTATTCTATTTTCCCAAACTGAATGACACTTACTAGGGTGACACCTTCAGTAGGATGTTTGTCTGTGTTGTTCTTCGGATGTTTGCGAGATACTCCCATACAATCTAGGTTTTTACATGATTCTTCCTGGTGTCTCATACATAGTTCATGATCTGTGAGCTGACTATCACCAACCTCCGCCCATTAGGTGGGTGACCTATGTTTTTGCCTGTAAATGCATCACACGGTACTATCCAAATACTAGTGTGATAACTGATTGTTGTTGAACACTCTACCAGACGTTATAAACGTTTCTTCGCTATTGTTGGAATCTATGGCACATGCCTTAAGCATGTTTCCTAATGGTGTGAGTAGACTATTCGCTCCGTCTATGGGTTTGAGAATGATATGCAGTACTCGTGTCCTGGCATGCTCTCAATGCCTTTGGTAAAGTTACCCTCCATAATGGAGTGTAAATCGAGTGTCTCGACCTAATATGATTTAAATGGCACCCCGCGTCGTGAGACGATCTCCTTCCTGAAAATCCAAGATAGCTTATCCATTCTATGTGTCCTTTGATTGATTATAAGAACGTGCAGGTTTGGTCAATTGATCAATTATCACCCCATTCATATCATATTTGCTTGATATTAGAGGTATTTTGGTGCTAGACTCCATAGAGTTTTGTCTCCACTTCACATAGGAATGTTTCTAGTTATAGTAATAGTCTGGATGGTCCCTGATATATAGTCTTAATCGTAGAACAAGTCAGGCACTTGCTCACATAGGTTCCTATTTTGGCTTCCGTGCTCGGCCACTAGTAGAGTATTTTTAAATGTTTCCCTCGCTTGATCGAACTCGAATGAGCAGATTATCGAAAACTACAAGCTTTATCCCTTACTAGCTCTTTTGGATTCCCATACCATGGGACCCGTACATTAATTAATGTCATCTAGGGCCTCAAGAGTTTTGCCGGTCCCTTGTAGAGATCTCATCCCTACATTTGTTTCTCACAGTGCCTCGATTTGAGCATCCCAATTTCGCTCTTGTAGTCCAATGTGTATAATAAGTTGCAATACTCGATTTCAGTTGAGTTTAGGAGTTTTCTTTCCCCTCGGAAACCAGCTACAATGCTAGCCTTGCCCGAATGATGACTAGGTCTAGTTCTTGATCTGACGCTCAGTCCCGCTTCCAAATCACCATTAGTAGCTTATATATAGGGTCTACCACAGCCAACCCACCACACCTTTGGTATTCCAGAAGCGTACTAGTCGCCTACCAGAACCAACCTCCCTCTTTTTACTAGTCGTTACAAGATATGGTTCTAACCTATACCATTGTACCTAGCATCCACACACATGTTATGCTCCCCAAAATCTTGTAATCTTTGCGGGCGGTGTGTTTTCTACCATACAGATAATGTCTCTAGACCTTTGATATGAACATCATTCCACCCAATCCCAAGTCATGGGTGGTGTAATCCTGCTCGTGCATCATCAGTTGACGTGTGGCATATGTGATGACCTTCCCGCGTTGTATCAACGCACAATCGAGACCTTGCTTGGAGGTAGCTCAATATGACATGAAGTCTTTGTTTCCCTCGGGTAAGGTAAAAGTAATGCACCGCTAAGCTTCTGCTTCAGCATTTTTGAGAGGTCGTGTCGTGGTTGTCACCCCAATATATACAGTACCTTTGTGGTCTAGGGAGTTAGGAGTTGAGTAGTCGTAGGGGTTCCACACAATAAATCGTCGATAGCAACCTACCAAACTATACAACTGTCGTCACCTCTGTTGGTGTTGTTGGAGCTGGTCGATTCTCGGTGGCCTCCATCATAGATAGGTCAACATGTATCCCTTTCGAGGGGCGATAGGTTCAGACGTAGACGTTCTCCATGACCTTCTTCGGTTTGGAGTGACAACGATATCAATAATAATATGATGTCAAATTGATCAAAGTAGGGCTTACCCACATGGTTTACGAGATCCATGAACACTGTGGGTGTGCTAGTGCATATGACTAAAGCTCATAATTGCCATACTTGGTTACTAAACACAGTTGCTGGGGTATCTTCCTCCCGGACTCTCATAGCTAATGGCAACCTGATCTTAAATCAGTCTCAGAACAGTAACTCGATTCTTATCGCTTGTCAAATATATCATGAGTGCGAAGTAGATAATTAACGATTCTTGGCATTAGCCTTGCTCGTTTCGCGAAAATCGTTGCACATTCAGAAATTCCTGTACTTCTTCTTAACAAAATAACTAGAGCTCCCCACGATAAGGACTTGATAAATCATTTATCTTGCTACTCATGAAGCTTGGTGTATAAATAATGTAGTTTTTTTTTTGGTTTTTTTTTTGTGTTTTTGTTTTTGTGAGTCGGTATGGTGCTTAGGTAGTAGACGCTGCCCCGGAGGTCTAGCCAATCTGATATTCGTCATGAAAATGAGATGGAATATCGAGTAGGTCTTTGGTGAATACTTTTTTTATGGTTATGAATGACAGGAAAATCTCGCTCTTCCTTTCTTACTTGAACTTCTCATCAATATGAGATAGAATAGCGATTTGATCCCTCCGCAGACACCTCTGTGTCCTTCGATGTGGTATGTTGCTTACGATAGATCCATTCCTCTGCCTTTGAACTTGATAGGACTTTCCCAATAGGGAGGGGAATGCAGACAACTCTTCACCTAATAAAGAGTCTCGGCTCGACGCTTGGACAACTAATCCACTTTGACAAATACCATTAGATCTACTTAGAGTGATTAGCACATGGGCATGTTGGTTCCAGTTACATTTCCTCACAACATTTCTTGTTTCCACTCAATTCTTCCATTTGTTAATTCCAGTGTTTGCCTAGCCCTTACTTAGGTTTGGATGTCTTGCATCACCTGCAAAATGCTAACGAATCTTAAACCCTTCATGGGGATTGCCTGAACCACACACAAATGCATAGCCATTTGTTCCATGGGCACTTTCTGTTAAGGTGCTCCTCTTTTTATTAAACATCCAGTAACGGCTTTAGTAGGCTTGAGTTGGTTATTTTGAACTTTAATCCCTGCAATCTCTAGTCATGCGGCTCATCCTTCCGCAGCTCCGGAAACAATGCTTGCTACTCACGCTGGTGTGTTGGTAGTTACACTCGTTACACTTTAGGGTAGCTTCCAGTGCACTCGTCTCGGTCCTAACTATTTAGTCTTGATCGTTCTGCTTGCTGAAGTAGTTACTTTTTGAGTTACTAAGCTTGTTCAGTTGTTGCCATTGTCTTGCATTTGAAACTCGATTCTAGAATATTTGCAACTTGTGTCGTCCCACTTTCTCTTTTCTCCTTCCAAGGTAGTGTGTTGCTACGTTCAGTCCCAACATTTATACTTGGATATCCCACTAGGTGATGGCGGGTCCCTCAAATGTTCCCATCACTAGTTGACTCAGTTGGCCAGGGGAAATCACACGTTCCGAATGTAGATTTTTGTATTCTGATTATACCATAACGATCTAGCCACTCTTTGGGTTTCGTAAATCCATGAGGCTTACAGCCCTAAAAGTTTTTGAAAATATAGGTTCTTGACTCCTTGTCCCTACCCTTGGGCATGAGCTGCTAATGTTTTCGTTGAGTATTGATTGTTCTGTGTTGTCTGTTGGGTTGTAGTCATGTTAGTGTTAGTACCACCATGATCTCTTCCTCAATTCCTCTTTATTTTCCTTAGCTTTGAAGTGTTTCGGTTGTCGTACACACGACAACCACGGCTATCTTGCCCCTTTTTCTGTTGTTATGTTTCTGGCTTTTTCGTTGCGACCACTCGGGCCTCAGTGTACTTAATTTTGATGTTGTGTGTGAATAATTGCTCTTCAGCTCTGTGTAAAAAATTTTGTGGTTTAGGTCAACTGCTTTGATGTTGGGTATAAGCCTACTCATAAGGTTGCGAAGATTCCCTTCGATCTCCAGTAAGCTCATGGTCCTTCTAGTTGTGTTGCGTACGTCTTGCAGTCCGAGGTCCACCTAACCCGCACACGCTGCTTGAACCTGTTACGTGATTTTGCTCCTCCTGAACGTCCATGTTGTTATTTTGTCTCATTCGCCGTACCCTCAGTTCAGACGTTAATGGGCTAGCATGTCTCTTAACCACTCTGGATGATGTAGGGGATGTTGACATGTTCGTAATGTTATATATATATATATACACGTATGTATATGTAATGAAATGCTAGACGAACAAATACATGTGCGTGCGTATGTGTATGACTAATGCAACTCTAAGGCTATAGTTGGCCTACATGCAAGACCTAGTTCACTATAACCAATGGCTCCGATACCAATCTGTCACACCCTCAAAATCCATCTGCGGAGTATAACCGCGAGGCGTGTGACAAACCAGGACCCGAGTCATTAGCCATACTAAACCATGCAAGAAAATAGTTTTTAACAGATGCGGAAGCGTAAATAAAGATAAGTAAATACGTTGCGCAAAACACGCGCCCAAAACTTTAATAAGAATAAATAACCCAAAATGTTATAAACCGAATTTCAGAACCGTATGAACCGCATGCGTCCTAATCGTGCTCCGTAACTAGATACCTGAGAAAACATGCTAAAGTGTGTCAACACAAAGGTTGGTGAGTTCAAAGGTTTAAACAAAATGCAAGTTTAAGAGTTTGCAGAAATGTAATCACAGTTATATCGTTAGCTAGCTAGGCTGTGTTTCAATACCACTATGCGTTCAGAACCGAAGCGTGACTGTTTGTGTTTGTATTGCCTATTGCCTTGTCTAACACGAACAAGGGCGTTTGATAGGACAAATATTACACCCGTTTGACCTCCAGTCAAGTTAGAGCGACTAACTCGGGCGGGGTTTGTCAGACCCAGTAGTACTTACTTCCTCGCTATAATCCATATACTAACAGTCCGATATGTTAAGGACTTGTAAGTGTGTTATGTAAGCACATCAGTGGGAATATAGTATAACTAAATTACCAGATCTCAATTTTCGTAAGCATGTTCGTAAGTATGTTTGTAAGCATGTTTTCTCCCCCAAAGGAGATACTTATAAAGCGGGGCAGTGAACTCACCTTAGGGTGCACAACAAGATAAACCTCGTAATCCGGTGAATCCTTAACAATCACCTAATGAGAACATAACCATAAGTGTGTGTCTAATGTACTAACAACACAACCTAGACGGCGGTGATTTGCCAACCTTGCCAATGACTTGAAGTGCGTGTCGATTTTCAAAACCGACAAGTGGCAACGACGTTTAATCCAAAAAAAACCAAATGATTGAAGACACCGTTTTGATGCTTGATAACATTTTCAAAAAGATAGACACGGTTAAATATATAAAATATACATATTTTGCACATTTAGAAATATATATGTAGATAACAAAATTTGAGAAACTTTTAACGAACAATTAACCGGGTTAAAATGTTAGATTTAACCTCAACAATTTGATAATACGAAGTTTGGTCTATGAAGCATATGTTCGTTACTTGCAGGGTGTTAAAACGTGTATAGAATTGCTCGGGAATCAATTCGATACCAATAGGATGTGACAATGACACTAAAAAAATAAAATAAAATAAAAAGTTTTGTAGGTTACGGGGGTCGAACACATAACCTCCTGGTTTCTAGTCAACGACATAACCAATGGGACAGAATTGCTTTGTTGGTTAAATCAGGTTCAGAGGCTATTTGTTTAATAACAGTGGGAGTGGACCTTGGATTATTGCTGATTAAAAACAAAGAGAATGTTGACGGGTTTAGAACCCGCGACCTGTTTGTTGAAAGGCCAAAGACTAAGCCACTGGGCCAAGGCGTATGTTTGGTTTAAAACTGGTTCAAAATATATTTATGCAGTGGTTCACTGTGATCATCTCTATCACTAAAAACCCTAGTGACTCGTCCGCCATAGCTATTCACAGAAGCTTACTAATTCGACCAGAAGAGCTTACAAAAAACGAACAGAAGTACACAATGTTGTATAGGAAGCATTAATTCTTACCTCTAGTGGGGATGAAAACCGGTGCTCGTAAATGAAATCCGTGAACTCAAACGACGACCTAAACCCGGAACGGATCTTCTATGCTGTCTTCTCGGTGGTAGATGACATCAAACGGTAATCTCGTAACAACCAGAAGGTGACGAATCAACCTTGAACGGTGGTGAAAAATAATGAAACAAGGATGACCGGATAAAGTGCTCGGAGATAGATACGTCTTCGGTTTTCTTGCCGTAGTTCTTCTCGAGAGTGTTTGAGAATATGGCGTCGGGTGATCAAGTAAGGAAACTGATTTGGTTAGGTGATCGATCGACTAGATCTAGATGTAACCGACGAAGCATAATGATCGGCGAGAAAAGTGGCGAGAATTTTAAAGTGGCCGACGGTTCTACCTTATCTACAAATCAATATTGGGGAATTGGCAAGAACAGTCCCTGGCTACTTTACATTATAGGAACTTGGGTTTTGCTAATGACAGAAGTAGTCCCTATAGGTTTGATTAAATAGAAATCAGGTTTCAAAAATGACAGAATAGGTCCCTTAAGGTTTTGGTTATCGATCAATTAATACTCAACCGAGCGTAACTTTATATAAATACTCGTACTTCGGAAAGCCATTAATTTTTTTTTATGTATGAGACTGTATATTTAAATAAATACACAAACTATTAGAATTGAAAACTTATAAAATCGAAGTATTTGAATCAAATAAAATCATTAAACGGTTTACGTGAAACGTCACATAAAATTATAAAATATAAATATAGTTACACATGAAATCATAAAACACCTAGTTCACATGAAATCATGTAGCGTGCATATTGATCATGTTTGCTAGTTTAATTCACCGACGCCTAGTCAAGTGCAATGCTCGTGTAATGATGATTACGCAGAAACCCTAATTATGTGTGTAATGCAATATGTTCGCCATAACGTTCGTAGTAACGTAAGTTCATGATAACATATGTTTGCGTTAGCCAGGAATCACCTGAAAACTGAAAAGTCGAGTTGTCACAGGTAAATGATGGTACATTGGCTTACTTATCTGAATCATGGATATAGTAGATGAAAGAGCCATAAGATCATTGTTTGATATGGTTGGTAGGCTCGGCAAATCAGAAAGTATTCAGATATGATATACACTAAATATTAAGCTTGACCATGTGGATAACATCTTGAAGCTTATTTCATGACAAAAAGAAAAAGTAAGTGTGAAAAAGAAAAATGAGAAGTCACTATGTATACATGTATTCATTTTGTAAAGATTTAAATTTGTTTGATTTTCTCTATTTTCTCAAACGATCAGACTTTCTTTGTGTGCTCACAAGGCCAACCTAATTGTTGTTCTTTTAATGTTCTGCTTTATTTTCTTTGGTGTTTCGTATAATTCATCAGACTTTCTCTGTGTGTCCACAAGACCTACCTGATTGTTGTTGAATTATACAATTTCAACTTGTTTTATCTTTCTTATTTTGTTAAATCCGAGGCCTTATCTGCATATCGAAAGATCGACCTTAAGGTAGAAGATTTAGAGTTCTCATTTCTTTTTGCATGGAACACAGTTGACTATATCATGAAAACATTATGCTATGTGATAATCACAAGTGTACTCACATGAGAAATAAAAAAATATATATGCATATGTCTGAATATGTCTGATAGTGTGGGATACACTGGTCAAAGAAAATCTATCAATACCTTAACATATCCAGATGATATGAGTATGATTCTGCCTGAGTTTAAGATGGACAAATTATACCAGCAATCAGCATGACTTATGTGCTTTAATTAATTGAAATTGAAGTGTAGTTCAGTGCGTTATGATCAATATGATCCCAGATAGTGATCTTTCTCATATCAAAAATAGTGTTTGATTTTGTATTGCAATTTCATTTCATTTCAGTTCAGAAAACTGCAAAAAGATTTTTGGTGTCTTTTAGCATAAGTTTGAAAAATCAAAAGGATTTTAGGTTTGTTTTGACATAAACTTTCTAAAAGCCAAAAATATTTTGTTTCTGTTTTATTTTGATCTGATCAACACGTGATCAACACGTGATACAAATCAAAATTTCAAAATAATATCTTGGAGTCTTAAAGAGACGTTTTGCACCGAGATTATTTATGTTTGAACCACTTTGCTAAAGTGAAAGAATTGTCACAACTTCAAGTCTTTTGAAGCTGCTGATAAAGAGAGAAACATACCCTGCATTGTCAAAGTATTCAAGATCAAGCTACTATCAAGTTGAGGGAGAGTTTGTTCAAATATGTATTTCTATTGAATGAACAGATTCTGCATTTGAGGGGGAGTTTGATTGAAGATACAGTTTTCTATGTTCTTAAGATACTGCAAAGTCGAGGGGGAGTTTGTTGATGCATAATTTGTGCGTAGTGTGAAGTATCTAATCAAGACGATATGGAGAACAAGACTTTGCAAGTATGCTGCTGTCCGAACAGGAGGCGAACTGACAGTTCGCATGGGGTTCGGCCAATCGGGTATAAATAGGTGTTTGTCTTTGTTTTCTGTAACGAACAGAGAAAGATAGGTCTACGTCTAAAGTGTGTGTTTCGGTGGTGTGTTCTCTGTGTTACTTCTTTGTGTTCTCTAATTATAATTGTTCACTATGATCAATAAAACAATCATTTTAATTACATTTCATATCCGAAATAGCTAGATCGAGTAGACGATCCGATACTGACGATCTTTCAAGCGCATGCAGTCGATTCTTCAGACTCTTGTGCCCTCCTCTCTGGCCACATCTCTCGAGACCCGTGTGGCTGCCCTCAAGGAGCACCTTGCTTCTTTTAGCTGTTCTTTTGTTTCTCTTCACGCTCACATATCAGGTGTCTGTGGCATCACTACCGATACCGAATTTTTGTTGAGGAGTTTGTTGCCTGTATCCCTTCTGCTGAGGAGTTAGGTCAGACGCTCTAGTTCTGTCACACCCCAACCGACGGCGGAATACGTCGGGGCGCGAAGATTGTCCTGAAGCTCACAACACTAGATTTGGTTGCGATAAGCATAATAGTTACCCATTTCATAGCAAATAAACAAAACATAGCATCCAAGTCATAACATACGATAAACAACATAAAACATAATCTAAGTTTAATAGTTCATTATTTAATTTGGTCTCTCTAAAGCCGATGCAATCTTACGGTGATGATATCCAAATCAAACTGCATTACCTGCAACATGTTATAAATAAAGTCAACTAAAATAGTTGGTGAGAATTCATAGGTTTAGTGATAACGTTCAAAAGCATGCGTACAAGTTTAAATAAATGATTCATGATAAAAATGATTAATGATAAAAATGGTAAGTTAACGTAATCCAACCCTTGACAATTAGGCTTTCAATCACAAGGCGCCACACGCGAGGCAGGCCAAGTGGGCTTGTCAGGCCAATAGATCTATTATCGTAACCCCGGCATGTTTAATGTTAATAATTACGTTCATCGTTCAATCGTTCCATCGTTCAATCGTTCATCGTTCATCGTTCAACCAACCAATCAAAACAATCATACAAGTTTCAAGTAATCATCGAACATAGAATACGCATGTGAAAATAGAATTTGATAAAATGATACATGTTGCACCCCAAAAACATTTATGTAAAAAGGGGCTATGAAAACTCACATGATGGCGAAAGTGTCGAGAGTAAAACCAAAGAATAGCGGCGCGAATCAAACCCGGAGATCACCTTTACGATCGAATGCGATGGAGTAATCACCGACAAATAAATAAATAAATAAATAGATAAGTATTCGAACGAATAAAACGTGCGACTCGTCATGACACGACGGACTCGATCGGATACGCGACTCGTTGGTGAAGTATTTAAGTAATGTTATGAGAATATAAGTAATCAAGTGGTGAAACCTATATCTAGGTCAAACGTTAAGCAAAAAATTATTTATTTAACCATAAAACTTTACGACGTCCCAAACCTTGATTATTTTCCATAAAATCAACCGAACCAAATTTAGTCTTCAAAAATTAATTTGGGGCTGATCTAAATATATATAATTACCAAATAAAATTTCAAGACATAACTCAAATGCTAAATCAATGATTTACTCAAAATGATTTATTTTTAGTTCCAAAAAATACTAGTTAATCTAATAATAATTAAACAACCAATATCTCATTCTTAACATGGCATAACCCTAGATCTAGGTCCAAAATCATATTCCATACAAGAATCAATACTCTAGTTTAACATTATCATCATCTAATCAAGATCTAATTAAGATCTAGTCATGAGAGATCAAGAAAAACACATAAAAATCATCCTTTTTCCTAAAAAAATTCTAGATCTATAAACAAACTAGTGGTATCTTCATCCCAAACCCTAGATCTACCATCAAGATCGTATCCATATCAAGATCCAACAAAGATGTTTGTGTAAAACCTAGATCTATGAAGATCTATGGAAGAAAAAAAATAAAATAAGAAAAAGATGAACTTTTTGTATAAAAATCAAGTTTTTATAACCAAAACACTAGATCTATCACTTATGGTGTTCATCCATGGCAAAACATACATAAAAATTGGTTCTTTTTCCAGCCATGACATAGATCTTACAAGTTCTTTAAAGGTCTAACAAGATCTCAACAAAAAGTGTTATAAAAATCCATAAAAGTTGATAAAAATCAATTATTTTTGTTCAACATCACTAGATCTAGCTTTGGGATGCAAGATCTAGGTTTAGATAAGCATAAAGATTGGATCTTGATGATGGGGGATGAAGGATTCAAGAAGATGGAGGTTGGGTTTGATGAATCTAACCTTTTTGGTGGAAAACCGACACTAACCGAGGCTCGAAATCACCAATCTTAGCTCCAAAAACTTCAAGAACTTGATCCTCTCTCTCTAGCCTTTTTAGGGTTTTTGTTTTGGGTGATTAGGAGGTGAAATATGGAGGCTAGAATGAGAATAAGATGTTAAATACTCAAAAATTAGGGCTGAAAACGCGGTTTTCCGTATTTGCCCATTCGCGAGTGTCGTGTGTATTGTTTTCGCTCTAATTTCTTCGTTCTAGCTCCGATTTGACCCCCGTTTTTTCCTATATTCCTCATTTTAAGCCCTCTACCACACTAACCACATTTAATCCACTCAAATTGATATAAAATATGCCTCATAACAATTAATGGTTGATAAAAATATCATACAAAAATGCATTTTTGGTCGGTTTTGTCGTTTTTATCACTTTTAAGCAACTCACCAACGTTTTACGATCCGATCAAGTGTGTGATGACTCATGACATTGTAAGTGATCATATGACTCATAAACATGATAAAACTGATATACGAAACTCAAAAATGTGATCTCCCGGTTAAAATCGAACTCGCGCGGGATTTACCGAACTTTCACCGTTTTCGTTCTAGACCTTGAATTCACACCAACCCTCACTTGTATTTACTTGTGTGTGTAACTAGTATTACACACAAGGGTCATACACGTTTAGATTGATCAAATTCCCGGTTGAACGTAATTCAGCGACGTGTTCGCGTAAAATCCGAATTAAAGACAAATCAAACATCAAATCGGTCAATAAACATGATAATGGATCCAATAACATGAAATTAGGTTAATAAACATCAAAATCGATCAATACCCATAAATTCGATTATCAATCAACGGATCGGGTTATAATACGGATAAAAATCAGACAATCGGAAAACCCGGAATGTTACAGTCTCCCCTACTTTAGGAAATTTCGTCCCGAAATTAAAATCAAGAAGGCTGAACGAACAACTGAGGGTATTTGGCTTTCATCTGGTCCTCACGCTCCCAAGTGAACTCTGGTCCACGTTTTGAATCCCAACGAACCTTGACGATCGGGATCCGGCTGCGCTTGAGTTGTTTGATTTCTCGATCCATAATCTCAACTGGTTTCTCGACGAAGTGCATAGACTCATCGATCTGAACATCCTCCAGCGGTACATGAAGGTTCTCGTCAGCCAGACACTTTCGAAGATTCGACACATGGAATGTAGGGTGGACATTGGCTAGCTCAGGAGGAAGATCAAGTCGATAAGCTACTCTACCAATCTTTTCAAGAATTTTGAACGGGCCAACATATCGAGGTGCTAGTTTTCCCTTCTTTCCAAACCGAACGACGCCTTTCCAAGGTGATACTTTTAAGAGGACAAGGTCGCCTTCTTTGAACTCAAGGGGTTTTCGTCGTCTATCAGCATAACTTTTCTGACGACTCCTAGCAGCGAGCAAATGATCACGAATCTGAGAGATTTTGTCAGTAGTCTCCTGAATCAGTTCGGGACCGGTGATTTGAGTTTCACCGACCTCGCTCCAACATATAGGTGACCGACACTTTCGACCATAAAGAGCTTCGAACGGGGCCATACCAATGCTCGAATGATAACTGTTATTATAAGAGAACTCGATCAATGGTAAAAGAGTATCCCAACTGCCACCGAAATCGATGACACAAGCACGGAGCATATCCTCGAGAGTCTGAATGGTGCGCTCAGACTGACCATCAGTCTGCGGATGGTAAGCAGTGCTGAGATCCAAACGAGTTCCCAAGGCGGATTGTAGTGATTGCCAAAAATGGGAGGTAAAACGGCCATCACGATCAGAAATGATAGTCAATGGAGTGCCATGACGTTTAACGATCTCGTTCACATAAAGTTTACCCAACTTATCAGCCTTATCCTTCTCATTGATAGCAAGAAAATGAGCAGATTTGGTCAAACGGTCGACAATGACCCAAATGCTATCGTGACCTCTAGGGGTTTTTGGAAGTGCCGTGACGAAGTCCATCGAAATGTCCTCCCACTTCCAAACTGGGATTCTCGGCTGCTCAAGCAATCCGGAGGGTCGCTGGTGCTCGGCCTTGACTTTTAAGCAAGTCAGACACTTTGCCACATAGAGTGCAATATCTTTCTTCATACCGGGCCACCAATAAAGCTTTCGAAGATCAAGATACATCTTATCCGAACCAGGATGAACAGAATAACGAGATTTGTGAGCCTCGTCCATGATAAATGCTCGGAGATCGTCTCGATCGGGAATCCAGAGACGATCCAAGAAATAGAGAAGACCATCCGACTTGGTCACAAATTGAAGTTCAGCGCCACATGATAACTCATTATGCAAATTACCTTCATTGACCGATGTGCGTTGAGCTTCAAGAATACGAGCTTTAAGATTGGTCATATGATGAGAGCTCTGAAAGAGGATGAGTTTGGCATGTTCTTTTCGACTCAAGGCATCGGCCACGACATTCGCTTTACCAGGATGGTAACGAATCTCGCAATCATAGTCGTTTAAGAGCTCGACCCAACGACGTTGGCGCATATTAAGATCCCTCTGATTGAAAATATGCTGAAGGCTTTTGTGATCGGTAAAGACCACACACTCGGTACCGTATAGGTAATGCCTCCAGAGTTTTAGAGCAAACACGACCGCACCAAGCTCGAGATCATGCGTCGTGTAATTTTTCTCGTGCTTCTTAAGCTGCCTCGATCCGTATGCGATTACCTTTCCTCGTTGCATGAGAACGCAACCGAGGCCTTGATGAGAAGCATCACAATAAACCACAAAATCATCTGTCCCGTCAGGAAGAGTTAAAATAGGGGCTTCACACAACATTTGCTTAAGTGTCTGAAATGCGCTTTCCTGAGCGGGACCCCACTCGAAGGGTTGACTTTTCTGAGTCAAGGCAGTAAGAGGCACGGCGATGCGAGAGAAATTAGCAATAAAGCGCCGATAATAGCCCGCTAACCCAAGAAACGAGCGGACTTCGGTAGGTGTAGTAGGGGTACACCAACTCTTAACGGCCTCAATTTTGGAAGGATCAACATGAATACCCTTGTCGTTAACAATGTGTCCCAAAAATTGAACCTCTTTTAGCCAAAATTCACACTTGGAGAACTTGGCGTAAAGTTGCTCTTTCTTCAGGAGTTCAAGTACTAGACGTAGGTGAGTCTCATGTTCGGCCTTGGACTTTGAGTAGATCAAGATATCATCAATGAATACGATAACGAATTTATCAAGATAGGGTTTACAAACACGATTCATGAGGTCCATGAATATGGCAGGAGCGTTTGTCAACCCGAAAGGCATAACAGTGAACTCAAAGTGGCCGTAACGAGTGCGAAAGGCGGTTTTGTGAACATCCTCCTCCGCGACTCGAAGCTGATGATAACCGGAACGAAGATCGATTTTTGAAAAGCAAGTGGCTCCCTGAAGCTGATCGAAGAGGTCATCAATACGAGGCAAAGGATAACGGTTTTTGATGGTGAGTTTGTTAAGCTCACGATAATCGATGCACATACGAAGAGAACCATCCTTCTTCTTGACAAACAGAATGGGTGCTCCCCATGGTGAGGAACTCGGTCGAATGAAACCCTTGTCAGAAAGCTCTTGGAGTTGTTTAGCCAACTCTTGCATTTCTGAGGGTGCGAGGCGATATGGCGACTTAGCTACCGGAGTAGCTCCCGGAACAAGGTCGATACGGAAGTCAACTTGGCGAACGGGAGGAAGACCCGTAATGTCATCGGGAAAAACTTCCGGAAAGTCTCTCACGATCGGGATGTCTTCGATTCCCCTTTCTTTTTCTCGGACCTCCATAACATGCGCCAGAAAAGCTGGATACTCCTTGCGTAAGTACTTATGGGCCTTTGTACAAGACATAAGCTTGAGCCCACAGGATGGTTTATCGCCATGAATAATCAGAAACTGGCCATCCGGACGAGGAATGCGAATGATTTTATCGAAACAAACGAGCTCGGCACGATGACGAGATAACCAATCCATACCAACAATGATATCAAAACTCCCGAGATGCATTGGAATAAGATCGATAGGGAAGATATGGTCTTTGAAATCCAACTTGCAACCGCGAACAATAGAATCAAGAGCAATAGGTTTTCCATCCGCGATCTCAACCGTGAATGGATAATCGAGTGCAGTACGTGGTGTGTCAAGTAAAGGCTCAAACTCTAATGATACAAAACTACGATCGGCACCAGAATCAAATAATATAGAGGCATAACGGTTGTTCACAAGAAACGTACCATTGACGACCTCCTGGTTCGCCTGAGCCTGAATAATATACATCGAAAAGATATATGAGAATAAAATTGATAACAAAAACTGATTACAAGTATAAAGAGACATGATCGCAAACCTGATTAGCATTGATGACAAAGGCACGAGCTGGAGCACCACGATTAACATTAGCAGCAGGCGGGTTAGCAACCGCGAGAGCAGGGCAAGCGTTCCTCAGATGGGTGGTGGATCCACAATTGTAGCAAGCCCGAACCTGAACCTGAACATTAGGGGCTTGGGCTATCAGAGGTTGGGCCGGATACTGGGCCAAAGGCTGGGCTCGAACAGGCATGCGACAAGCATGAGTGGGATGACCAAAGCGCCCACAATTGGTGCACTGCCAACACTGGGCCTGCACAGGATGATGATGGTTACACCGGGCACAAAGAGGATGGGTACCCGTGTAAGGTTTCTTGGCTGGAGGTGCACCAGGAGCCCATTGTGCAACAGGGGTGGCAGGAATAGCAGGTGCAGGAGTAGCAGTAACCGCAAAGTTTCGCCCCTTACGTTTCTTTTTGTTACCTTTAGCAGCAGATGACTCAGTTTTGTACTCCTTTTCGGCCGCGGGTTCGGCCTTTTCAGTACCCGATTCCCTCTTAGAACCCCTTCTTTTCAGTTTACCCGCTTTCACATGGTTATCGGTCAAACGAGCAGCAAGACGAACAGCGCTGTCAAGTGTCGCAGGATTGCTAGCCCAGATAGAATCCTGAATTTCCTCAGGTAACCCGCCAATATAACATTCAACAGCTCGAAATTCAGGAGAGACGATTTCAGGCACCAAGATTTTCAACTCATAGAAACGATCGGTATACTCCTGATTTTCCCCACTGTATTGTTTCAGCGCCCGAAATTCATCCTCAAGTTTCTTTAACTCAGAACAGGGACAGTATTTTTCCCTCATGACTTCCTTTAGTTCATCCCAAGATAGAGCTAAGGCCTCATCGGACCCACGAATCCGTTTCTCACTGTTCCACCATGTGAGAGCTTTTTCAGTGAGAGTGCTGGTGGCACGCGGGACTTTCAGATGATCAGGACAGTCACTGTTAACGAAAGTGTTTTCCATCCCCTCGAACCACTGAAGTAAACCAATAGGACCCTCGGTACCCTTGAATTTGGGTGGGTTACAGGAGTTAAAATGCTTGAATGAACAAGTAGCCATAGCAGCAGCATTAGCAGGGTTAGCATTCACACCCTGCTGGAGTTGAGCCACGATACCGGGAAGAACCTCAGCCATCTGTTTGGCTATCACCGAGGCCATTTTGCGGCCGCTATCGCCCTTTCGGCGTCCCTTGAAATGGATCGACATGCTGAGATTCAAGAACAACAATGATGAGTCATGATGTGATGTGATTGATAATCAAATTTTTTGAGGGTAAAATTGTTAAGTGTAAAACTGGTGTGTGTTATCGAACCGTGATACCGTGTAACTCATGATCATAGTTTATCAAAAATCATTTGTTTTAACATAATCGCGCGTTAAAACGTGAAATCGAGCATTTGAGATAAAACATAACGGAGTGGTTCTCACCTCCCGATTGGAAGGCTACAACCGAGACTAATCAGATCAAGATCCTAGTGGTAGAGACATGCTTTGGCCTAATAGGTTTCATCACTCTCATCGGGGCGTCCCAGGTGAGCGTCCGGGCCCAACGGTTGATAGGGCTTATATGCAACGCTTTTCTTGACAGAGACCCCGACTACCGGTGTTTTCACCCTTCCAGTTACTACATGTCTACCACTAAAACCCTAAATCCGACGAGATTTGAAAATCATGAAAATCACATTTTTCCTAAATGGTACGTAAGGCACCATTTTCTAAGGAAGAGGCTAGGAAGCCTTAGTGATTCGTGCTAAAGTGCGTGCTGATTTACGGGAACAAAGCATTTAAAATAGGCAACAATTAAGAAGCAATTTACTGGACAAAATAAGCAATTAGGCACATTGCGCATGAGGCACTCATGCAGGACACCTAAGGCAATAGTCTAGGTCAAACCAGTTCTAATAACCTAGATCCCTAAAGCCGTGGCTCTGATACCAATCTGTCACACCCCAACCGACGGCGGAATACGTCGGGGCGCGAAGATTGTCCAGAAGCTCACAACACTAGATTTGGTTGCGATAATCATAATAGTTACCCATTTCATAGCAAATAAACAAAACATAGCATCCAAGTCATAACATACGATAAACAACATAAAACATAATCTAAGTTTGAGAGTTCATTATTTAATTTGGTCTCTCTAAAGCCGATGCAATCCTACGGTGATGATATCCAAATCAAACTGCATTACCTGCAACATGTTATAAATAAAGTCAACTAAAATAGTTGGTGAGAATTCATAGGTTTAGTGATAACGTTCAAAAGCATGCGTACAAGTTTAAATAAATGATTCATGATAAAAATGATTAATGATAAAAATGATAAGTTAACGTAATCCAACCCTTGACAATTAGGCTTTCAATCACAAGGCGCCACACGCGAGGCAGGCCAAGTGGGCTTGTCAGGCCAATAGATCTATTATCGTAACCCCTGACATGTTTAATGTTAATAATTACGTTCATCGTTCAATCATTCAATCGTTCCATCGTTCAATCGTTCATCGTTCATCGTTCAACCAACCAATCAAAACAATCATACAAGTTTCAAGTAATCATCGAACATAGAATACGCATGTGAAAATAGAATTTGATAAAATGATACATGTTGCACCCCAAAAACATTTATGTAAAAAGGGGCTATGAAAACTCACATGATGGCGAAAGTGTCGAGAGTAAAACCAAAGAATAGCGGCGCGAATCAAACCCGGAGATCACCTTTACGATCGAATGCGATGGAGTAATCACCGAAACAAATAAATAAATAAATAGATAAGTATTCGAACGAATAAAACGTGCGACTCGTCATGACACGACGGACTCGATCGGATACGCGACTCGTTGGTGAAGTATTTAAGTAATGTTATGAGAATATAAGTAATCAAGTGGTGAAACCTATATCTAGGTCAAACGTTAAGCAAAAAAATTATTTATTTAACCATAAAACTTTACGACGTCCCAAACCTTGATTATTTTCCATAAAATCAACCGAACCAAATTTAGTCTTCAAAAATTAATTTGGGGCTGATCTAAATATATATAATTACCAAATAAAATTTCAAGACATAACTCAAATGCTAAATCAATGATTTACTCAAAATGATTTATTTTTAGTTCCAAAAAATACTAGTTAATCTAATAATAATTAAACAACCAATATCTCATTCTTAACATGGCATAACCCTAGATCTAGGTCCAAAATCATATTCCATACAAGAATCAATACTCTAGTTTAACATTATCATCATCTAATCAAGATCTAATTAAGATCTAGTCATGAGAGATCAAGAAAAACACATAAAAATCATCCTTTTTCCTATAAAAATTCTAGATCTATAAACAAACTAGTGGTATCTTCATCCCAAACCCTAGATCTACCATCAAGATCGTATCCATATCAAGATCCAACAGAGATGTTTGTGTAAAACCTAGATCTATGAAGATCTATGGAAGAAAAAAATAAAATAAGAAAAAGATGAACTTTTTGTATAAAAATCAAGTTTTTATAACCAAAACACTAGATCTATCACTTATGGTGTTCATCCATGGCAAAACATACATAAAAATTGGTTCTTTTTCCAGCCATGACATAGATCTTACAAGTTCTTTAAAGGTCTAACAAGATCTCAACAAAAAGTGTTATAAAAATCCATAAAAGTTGATAAAAATCAATTATTTTTGTTCAACATCACTAGATCTAGCTTTGGGATGCAAGATCTAGGTTTAGATAAGCATAAAGATTGGATCTTGATGATGGGGGATGAAGGATTCAAGAAGATGGAGGTTGGGTTTGATGAATCTAACCTTTTTGGTGGAAAACCGACACTAACCGAGGCTCGAAATCACCAATCTTAGCTCCAAAAACTTCAAGAACTTGATCCTCTCTCTCTAGCCTTTTTAGGGTTTTTGTTTTGGGTGATTAGGAGGTGAAATATGGAGGCTAGAATGAGAATAAGATGTTAAATACTCAAAAATTAGGGCTGAAAACGCGGTTTTCCGTATTTGCCCATTCGCGAGTGTCGTGTGTATTGTTTTCGCTCTAATTTCTTCGTTCTAGCTCCGATTTGACCCCTGTTTTTTCCTATATTCCTCATTTTAAGCCCTCTACCACACTAACCACATTTAATCCACTCAAATTGATATAAAATATGCCTCATAACGATTAATGGTTGATAAAAATATCATACAAAAATGCATTTTTGGTCGGTTTTGTCGTTTTTATCACTTTTAAGCAACTCACCAACGTTTTACGATCCGATCAAGTGTGTGATGACTCATGACATTGTAAGTGATCATATGACTCATAAACATGATAAAACTGATATACGAAACTCAAAAATGTGATCTCCCGGTTAAAATCGAACTCGCGCGGGATTTACCGAACTTTCACCGTTTTCGTTCTAGACCTTGAATTCACACCAACCCTCACTTGTATTTACTTGTGTGTGTAACTAGTATTACATGTAACATTCCGGGTTTTCCGATTATCTGATTTTTATCCGTATTATAACCCGATCCGTTGATTGATAATCGAATTTATGGGTATTGATCGATTTTGATGTTTATTAACCTAATTTCATGTTATTGGATCCATTGTCATGTTTATTGACCGATTTGATGTTTGATTTGTCTTTAATCGGATTTTACGCGAACACGTCGCTGAATTACGTTCAACCGGGAATTTGATCAATCTAAATGTGTATGACCTTTGTGTGTAATACTAGTTACACACACAAGTAAAT
>JBCNJP010000338.1:28234-43234 GCA_039602395.1 Deinandra increscens subsp. villosa
AAATCGTAAAAGGTTCGAATCATGTAGACAAAATCAATCGCACGGGTTCAAAAGGTCGACCGAAACAATCATTATGTTAAAACTAGAAGTCATCAGTTTGAAATTTAGGAAGGCTTTTCACTAACATTACCCCTATTAGAGAAAGAAATATGTTTGCGGTGATGTAAGCAGGTTGTATAATCACGACGATGTTGTTGGAAACAAGTTTTGGTTCGCACAATAAGATCAGAACAATAAGATCACAAGAGTTTTCAGCCAAGAAATACAGGAATTTGGTCCCAATACGACCATTGGCTTGCCTAGTAGGATTCTCTAGGATTTCCATATACTGCAAATTACATTTACGTGTGCACCCGTAACTGTGATTTACTTTATATGATGACCCTAGTTCCTCTTACTTCAGCTACCAAGTATGGTGTGGTCACTAACCCATGGTTATCTTGATCAGAATTTGTTAATGAGACTAGTTTTCGGGAATAGAATGCTCACTCAGATTGGAATGACCCACCCGAAGCGAGTCAGCCAGAAATTTAGCTCAATAGGATTTAAGTAGGGTTTATCACAATGACCCTAGCTTAGCTCGAAGTCAGAGATTGATTACCACACATACTGGCGTGATCGCGATCCGATACATAAGGAGGGAATTTCAGTCGACCCACATCAGGTTTCATTGGGGTTATGAGAATTGTACTCAAGTTGTATTGTTTCAACGCACAACGCGATAAGATCGACAAGGGAAAGGTCTTAAGAGATCACAACGAATGTGAAGACGATCAGGATAATGAAAGTAGATATAAGTGCCCCATAGGCAGCTACTTGAATTCATACCCTACTAACTCTGGTGAAGCTAAATAATCGTGCTACTAGCACATCGAGGTAACATTTCCTAAATGGATGAGTTTAGAGATATACGTAAGGCAGGTATAACAAGAACCTCCTAAGCTAAGATAGAGGTTTAAGGACAAGAAGAGGTATCACACCACCTTCCCTATGCAGCATACATCCATAGTATGGGCACTACGCCCAGTTGTTCAATCCGGAATAATCCCAAGTAGCAATCAGTTCATCAAAAGTATAAACGTGATCCTTCGATTTGATTCGACGTCTCGTCGTACATGAATGTTAACCAAAAGGTACACAACTTATAGAGGTTAAGAAAAACATCAATACTAACCGGCTCCTCGTCGTGAGTATATGGGGATTGGATGATGTAAACGATAAGTCGAAAACCAAGTGCGTGTAGGAGTGAGTATCACGATGCATGAGAAAAATGTTTATGTGCAACTAATTCAAAACTGTTACAGTCTAAGACGAATCTTAGTTCGCTGTAACCAATGGCTCTGATACCAATCTGTCACACCCCCAAAAATCCACGCGCGGAATACCACCGCAGGGAGCGTGACAAACCAGGATCGCCGTCCATTAGTTACACCAAACGACCAATAATTAATAAAAAGGTTTTATATTTCATTGAAATATAAATTCAGAGTTTTACAAATGCGGAAACGTAAATACAATAAAAGTACTTATGTAAAATATTTGTCACCCAAGGTGACGTGGTTTGCTCAAAGACATTAAAAGTGTTTCAAGACTCATGCATGCGTACTCGTGATACTCGAACATCCGCAACCTGAGAAATAACATGCTAAAAAGTGTCAACACAAAGGTTGGTGAGTTCACAGGTTTATTAGTTCAAAACAGTTCAAGTTAATGTAAATCGACTGTTCATCAACAGTCCCAGTTCAATGTAAATCAACTGTTCTTCGACAGTTCAAGTTTAAGTTCAAGGTTGACTGTTCAACAACAGTTCAAGTTCAGTTTAAAATCCAGATAATATATCAATAGCTAGCTAGGCTATTTTCAAGAAATCAGTGCACGTTTGACTAGTTAAACTAGCTATCCAGTTACTGAAGCTCGACAAGTTCAATTGTGCCTCGTTAAGACTAAGAAGTATATAACACCCGTTCGATATCCAATCGAGTCAGCGCGAATGACTCGGGTGGGGCTTGTCAGGCCCAGTAGATCTACCAAATAAGTTCCCGCTGATGTCACATTGACAGTAACTCTAAAAGTGAGGACTTTATCATAAGTGTGCCACTATCATTTAGGTGATATAATTATCTAACAGTTCAATTGTTTGCATGTTAATCTCCCCCAACATGATTAAAATAGGTAAAAGGGGCCGTGAAACTCACCTTTGGGTGCACAACAATTCCGAATAAATAGCACAACAAGTAGCAAGTAACAGGTCTTGTGCAATCTACCAAACACCTAACGAGCATATATACATAAGTGTGTGTTCAATCAAAAAACGACTAAGTCTAGACCAACGGTGAAAGATAGACAACGCCAACTATGACATGACGAAGCTCGATAATTCCAAAACGAGTTTTGGAAGGCAGATAGCCAAAACTCATGACGATTATGAAAGTTGACGAAAAGTATATTATTCAATAATAGCGTACGTCCATGAAATCGAATAATAAGATACGTATATATATTTCAATATATATACATAACAAAATATACAATTAAATCTTTATAAAACCAAGTAGTAAAATATCTATATATGTATATATATTTATAATTATCTATGTAAATATATATATATCCAACGTTTAAAATTTTTAGTATTGTAACGACGATAAATGTACCATTTATATACGCGTTTTTCGCAATATAAAGTTTACAAAGAAAATATTCTGTTTATAACCACCAATACTAATATATAAATATAATTTTTTTTAAACGTCTCCATTAAAAATATAAATATATATATATATATATATATGTATATGTATATATTTAGTTATGTTTATAAAACTTGTGTTTTATAAAAATAATGGTATAAAATGAAAATGACACGTTAAATTAATTTACAATCCCAAAATATAGTTTACGGTTTTTAACATTTTCTGAGAAAGTTATTTCATATAATTTTTTTAGTTCACCAAAATCCAAAACACAAAATAAAATAAAAAATACAGAAAAATACAAAGGTCGTCTGGGATCGAACCCACGACCTCAAATATGCACGTCCAGCGACCTAACCGCTAGGACAGATCCTCGATGTGTTTAACCGTTCAAGCAATAGGCTTTTAAGTGTTCACAGTGGTCAGAACCGGACTCTATAGAAAAAAATGAATAAAAGATGCGGAGGCGGGGCTCGAACACTGGACCTCTCGCTCCACAGTAGGGCTACTGACCACTGGCCTATTTGCACATTCGTGTTGTGAACCACGATGTTAAATATATAACATGTACAGGACATATGTCATCTTCTTCATTGAAAAGCTCCGGTGATCGGACTTGCGCTCCGGTCACCGGAAAAACGTGAAACACATTTACAAAGCACGAAAACCGACCGGTTAGCGTAGATGAGTGGTTACCTTAAGTCGGAGATGAATATTGATGTGATTTTGATGCCGAACATGAACCTAAAACTCGAACGCAAACTCGGACATCGATCACGAATTCGACCCCGGTTGCTCCTGGTTGCTCGACAGTGGTTAGAAAACACTCACTAGGTCTGTATGGTGGTGTAGGTGGCCGGAAAAACGTAACTCCAGCGGGGGTTTCTTGGCGTCGGTTCAGAGAGAAACGAGAGGGAGAGAGTTGCGTTGGTTGCCAAAATGATTATTGATTTGCTGGTTCAGTTCATTCGATCACCGTTTGTAACTGGCGAATAATGAATGGTGACTCGATGCGGTGCGGTTACGGAATTGAAAAGGTAGACGAAGTTAAAACTTTGAATTAAAAATTAACTTTGATCCATTGGCAGAAATGGTCCCTGCATCTTTTATATAAAAAGAATTTGAGTTTCGGTTATGACAGAAGTAGTCCCTCCAGTTTTATTTAATAACACAAGTTTGAGAAGTTGCAAGGTCAGTCCCTCAACATTAATAAGTCCCTAACGACCTCTAACAGAGTTAACGGAGAATAACTTTAAAGATGACTAAACGTGTATGTGTCAAACATATTAACGTACAACGTTTATAAATAAAAAGAAAAATATTGTTTCATCACATAAAATAATAAATATAGCTAATAACTGTATGTCTTGAGTTCACATAAAATGATGGATCCGAAATCGTAACGATACGTGTAAACTCACATAAAATGATAGAAAACTTTAGGTGAAACCAATGATATTTAATCGTAAAATCATAAGTAGTTACGCGATACATTGTCACATAAAATAATAGAATAACATGTGAGTATATATATAAATATATCACATAAAATCATAAGTTCAATGCCACATAACATGACAAAACGTTCACATAAAATCACAACATACGATTTACATAAAATCATAGAATATCATACATCTAGACTTTAAATGCATGCTCGTGTAGTGATGGTTATACAAAACCCTAATTTGCTAAAGTCAACCCATAAATTCTCACACCACATTTATAACGGTTTTAATGTTCAGTTAAAGTCAGGAAAAGACTTGAAAAGACGGATTGTCACACCTTGCCATCCCCATACTTAGAAGATTGCATTGTCCTCAATGCAGAAAAATAAAAATCAAGCAAAAAGGGTTGGATAAAGTAAACTCCCTGATTATTGTGATTGCCCATGATTCTCACTTCCACACACATCGAACACTTGGTACTTTCAACATTCCATGTCTCGAGCAGTCGAATTCCTGAAAACTAAAACACAAAAAACAAAACACACAAAAATAAAATTAAATTAAAAAGTAATTTAAAACATCGGGTTGCCTCCCGGAAGCGCTTAATTTATTAACGAGTCGTTAGCTAGACTCGACCCCCGTAACTCATTCAGGGGGCTTTTGGAGGCTCAGATCCTCCACGTATCCCTCGTTAACAGCTCCTTCAATGTATTCCTTCAGCCTATGTCCGTTCACTTTGAACGGATTTCCGTCTTCCCCTTGTATCTCTACTGTCCCATACGAAAACACCTTTGTGACGGTGTAGGGGACCAGTCCACCTGGATCGTAGTTTTCCTGGAAATAACTTAAGACGAGAGTTGTAAAGCAACACACGATCCCCATACTTAAAATTTTTCTTACCCTTCAGTTTCTGATCGTGTGTTTTGGCAGTATTTTCTTTGTATCGCCTCGAACTCTCATACGCTTCCTCTCGCAACTCCTGTAGCTCGTTCAGTTGAAGTAACCGTTCTTCCCCTGCTTTCACCATATCCATGTTCACTGCTCTAATTGCCCAGTAGGATTTATGTTCCAACTCGACTGGTAAATGACACGACTTCCCGTAAACAAGTCTGAAAGGCGTGGTGCCTATCGGTGTCTTGTAAGCGGTGCGGAAAGCCCAGAGTGCGTCATCAAGCTTTTCTGACCAGTCCTTTCTGTGGGCGCCACAGGTTCGCTCTAAGATACGTTTAATTCCCCTATTAGAAACTTCTACTTGCCCACTTGTTTGTGGGTGATAGGGTGTTGCGAGCCTGTGATTTACGCCATACTTCTTGAGCAGCTTTTCCATTTGCGCGTTACAAAAGTGAGTTCCCCTATCACTGATAAGGGCTTTAGGAGTACCAAAATGTGCAAAAAGTTTCTTTAGGAATTTTGTAACAACTCGTGCATCATTTGTAGGTAGAGCTTGGGCTTCTACCCATTTTGATACATAATCAACAGCAACGAGTATATACTTATTCCCATAGGAAGAAGGGAATGGGCCCATGAAATCAATGCCCCAAACGTCGAAAATTTCGCACGCTTGAATACTGTTTTGAGGCATTTCATTTCTTGATGATATATTACCGGCCCTTTGACACGCATCACAACCTTTAACGAAGGCGTGAGCGTCTTTGAAGATTGAGGGCCAGAAGAAACCAGAGTCTAGAACTTTTCTCGCCGTGTTATTGGCGGCATTATGACCTCCGGTTGGTCCCTCGTGACAATGACGTAATATCTGCTTAGCTTCTTCACCGAAAACGCATCTCCTAATGACTTGATCAGCTCCAATTCGATAGAGGAATGGGTCCTCCCATATGTAGTATTTCGCGTCAGAGAATAGCTTTCGACGTTCTTGATACGTCATCCCTTTCCTAACAATACCCCCCGCCAGATAGTTCGCGAAGTCTGCGAACCAGGGGGTTCTCTCTTCCTTCTTTGCAGGATTCCCACGAGTAGAGATTGCGAACAGGGTTTCACCAGGAAATTTCTCATTGATCTTGTGCTCTCGATCTTGAATTTCGGGATTTTCTAAACGAGAGAGATGATCAGCAGCGACATTCTCAGCTCCTTTCTTATCTTTGATCTCGATATCAAATTCCTGGAGCAGCAAGATCCATCTAATTAAGCGTGGCTTGGCATCTTGCTTGTTAAACAGATATTTGATCGCCGCATGATCAGTGAAGATGGTGGTTTTTGAAAGCACGAGATAGGAGCGAAATTTATCGAACGCGTAAACAACAGCTAGAAGCTCCTTCTCGGTGGTGGTATAGTTCTCTTGGGCATCGTCAAGGTTTTTACTCGCGTAGTAAATAGGATGGAATCTTTTGTCCTTACGTTGCCCAAGGACTACTCCAACAGCATGGTCGCTTGCGTCGCACATCAGCTCGAAGGGCTGTGACCAATCAGGGGCTGTCATTATGGGAGCATTCACCAGTTTATCTTTTATCAGGTCAAATGCTTGAATGCATTCTGGTGAGAAGTTGAAAGGAGTGTCTTTTTCAAGGAGTTGGGTCATGGGGCGCGTGATTTTAGAGAAATCCTTAATGAAGCGGCGATAAAATCCCGCATGACCCAAGAAGCTACGAACGGCCTTGACATTAGAAGGATGAGGTAGTTTGCTGATTGTTTCTATTTTCGCGCGGTCTACCTCGATTCCTGCCCTAGAGATTTTATGGCCTAGCACGATTCCTTCAGTGACCATGAAATGGCACTTTTCCCAATTAAGCACAAGATTTGTTTCCTCACACCGGGCCATCATTCGGTCGAGGTTCTTTAAGCACGAATCAAACGAATCCCCATAGACTGAGAAGTCATCCATGAACACCTCCATAGAGTCCTCAATCATCTCACTAAAGATCGCGACCATACATCGTTGAAAGGTCGCAGGCGCATTGCAAAGCCCAAAAGGCATACGCCTATACGCGAAGGTTCCTACAGGGCATGTAAATGTTGTCTTTTCTTGATCCTCTGGTGCGATGGGGATCTGAAAGTACCCTGAGAAACCATCAAGAAAACAGTAGTACTGCTTTCCCGATAACCTTTCCAACATCTGATCGATGAAGGGTAGGGGGAAGTGATCCTTACGAGTAGCATCATTTAATTTACGATAGTCGATGCATACTCGCCACCCAGTGACAGTGCGGGTGGGGACCAATTCGTTCTTTTCATTAGTGATCACAGTCATGCCTCCTTTCTTAGGTACGACTTGTACAGGACTCACCCATTTGGAATCTGAGATTGGGTAGATGAGCCCTGCATCCATCAGCTTGATCACTTCCTTCTTTACTACCTCCTGCATGTTGGGGTTTAACCTACGTTGGCGTTGGGCCACAGGTTTGACATCGTCCTCCATCAAGATTTTATGCGTACAGAACGCAGGGTTTATTCCCTTGATGTCTGATATCCTCCAGGCTATGGCCTGCTGATGCTTCTTTAAAACCCCAAGAAGGTTTTGCTTTTGATCGGCCTCAAGATTAGATGCTATGATAACAGGCCGTTTCTTTTCATCATCTAGAAAAGCATACTCCAAATGTGACGGGAGTTGCTTTAATTCCAACGGAGCCTCCTCAAGAACTGGCTCCTCAGCTTCCTTTTCTCATTTAGCTTCCTCAGTGAAGCTGACTGAATTCACCATCTCCACCTCCTGATATATGTTGTTCAAGGTTTGGGAGTCCTCCTGATTCTTTCCACATATGTTATGAATCATGGATCCAACGGTGGTCATAATGGAATCAAGGAAGTAGCATGTATCATCTTGGCTTACGGGGTGTTTCATAGAATCATGGATATTAAATGTAACCGCCTCGTTTCCCATCCTTAAAGTGAGTTTACCGTCGTGGACGTCTACTATAGCACGGGATGTGGCCAAGAATGGCCTGCCAAGGATTAAAGGAATGTGTTCATCTTCCTCCATATCTAATATGACGAAATCGACTGGGAAGATGAACTTGCCAACTTTTACAAGCATGTTCTCCACCATGCCCCTGGGATATTTGATGGACCTATCAGCGAGTTGAAGGGTCATTCGCGTGGGTGTAGGTTCTCCCAGGTTCAGCCTCTCGTAGACTGAGTAAGGCATAAAATTGATGCTCGCCCCTAGATCGGCTAGGGCATTGCTAACCATGGTTTCACCAATTAAACAGGGAATCGTGAAACTCCCTGGGTCTCGCATATTTGCTGGCAGTTTTTGTTGAAGGACGGCTGAACACTGCTCGTCCAGAGTGACTGTAGAGAGCTCTTCTAATTTCTTCTTATTGCTAAGAAGATCTTTCAGGAATTTGGCATACTTGGGCATTGATGCCAGAGCCTCTACAAACGACAAATTTATATGAAGCTGTTTGAATAGAGAGAGGAATTTGCCGTGTTGTTCTTCCATCTTCTCCTTCTCAAGCCTCTCAGGATAGGGTATCCTGGGCTTGTATTCCTTCAGCTTTGGCTTTTCTTTTGAGGCAGCGGGTTCCTCAGCTTTTGGTGCATCTCCAGTGGCCTCTTTTGGCTCTTCTTCGTTCTTTTGTGGAGGATCCTGTGTCGTCTTCCCGCTCCTCGTAGTCACTGCATGGGCAAACCCTTTACTCGGTCCTTCTGTGTTCGAGGGTAAACCTCCCTTTTGCCTCTCTGAAAGGGCTTGCGCAATTTTTCCCATTTGGCGTTCAAGATTCTTTTGGGACGCCAGTTGATTCTGCAGCTGCTGGTTGATGTTGGCGATGTCCTGATCATGCTTGTGGAATTGGTCGTTAATTTCCCTATCCCTCTTCTTGTTGGAGGCGTACATGTGACAACTGCAACTTCCCAAGTTAACTCCGTTAAGTCTTTCCGTTAACACCGTTAGTTCCGTTAGACAAACTCCGTTAGTCACATTACAAATAAAAACTACTTAACTAGACCCAATACGTCCATGACCTTTGGTTGATCACCAAACCCGTCCATATGTGTTATATGATTATTTGCTTATTACCATTGTGTGAAGTTATGCAACGTGCTTACTCAATCAATTGTGCCATTATGTGATTTATCGAGGAATTGTGTTTATCTTACTTAGAGTGGAAATTGACCCTTTTGGTGACCAGCGAAACTACTGGGCGAAATTACAGTTTCGCCCGGTTAGCTGATGCCTGACCAGTTTCGCGTGGCCAGCGAAACTGCCAGCGACACTGCCAGCGAAACTGGCACCTTATATAAGCAAACCCAAGCCTAACTTTCTCATTTTTACCACTTCCACACAAACACACACCACTTCTGCACTTCTGCTCTCTCTCGAGATTTCTGGCCAGCAAGAAACAACACGACACTCTGTGATTTCCAGCCTAGAGCACCATCCATTCAAGCTAGGAGATCATCCGTGAGTCACATGAACCACCTTTATGCATTTCTTGTATGATTAATTAAAATGTATGCTTAAAATCCACATGCAACGACTTCTGCTACTGCCATGATGCTTAGGGATGCTAGACTGTAACATAAATTCTGCAACTTGCCTTGCTATATATGAAGATCCATGCAAATTGATGTTCCTTTATGTGAAAAAGTGTTCTTGACAAATTGATGACTAGAATCCGTGTTTTAGGTGTTAAAATTGCTTGTATGATGTTAGTAAACGTTTAGGTATGCTAGATATTGATTTGCATGTGATACAGAAGCTGTTAGAAAGATTTTTAGGCAAATTTACGGGTTTTTCTAGCGACTAGCGAAACTGTGCCTTCATCAGGCGAAACTGTGTAGCGAAACTGTGCCTATCTCCCTCTAGCGAAACTAGTCCAGCGAAACTATAGTGTCGCTAGGTAAACTGACCAGACCTGTCCGAGCGAACCTGCTGAGCGAAATTCCCTGAACGAAAGTTCAAACCAGTTTCGGGCGAAACTAGGCTAGCGAAACTGTGCCAACAGTTTCGAGCGAAACTAGCCTAGCGAAACTGTGTCACCGGGTACTGCCTAGCGAAAGTGCTGCCCGTGTACACGGCGAAACTGTCTAGCGAAACTGCTAGCGAAACTGTGACCAGAACCCAAACTTGTACAATTTTCTTGAATGTTATGCCATGACTTATTTGATTATGTTATGATAATACTTGCTTGGACTCCTGATGTATATAAACACTTGTGTATGATCAACCATCGGTGTCGTGTGTCGTTATGTTGTGTCGTACTTTCCAATGTGCTAGTGTTATGGTCTTAGCGGTATAGCTAAAAGTTAAACAACCTAACACCTAAGACCTTAATGTGATTATTAGGTCCTCGTTAACAATCATAACCGGGTTTATTTGAAGAATAAGCTGAGCAACCTAAGGTGAGTTCATTACTATATGTTGTTATATCCTTTCAGGGATGATAACGCGCAGCGGTAAGGTATTTCTTACTAAGTAAACTTTTCCGACCAAATATCATATGTATCATTGAATTGATTGATAAACTAAAAAGTCCTTACATTCGGGCCGTTAATATAGAATAGCTAGGTGATGTTGAGTAGTACTACTGGGGATTGACACCCCCGCCCAGCGGTGCACGGGATGCACCAACCCGACTGGCGGTCGGACTGGGACCAATGTTACCCTACCCTCCGTGGTCTTTCAGGACACGGGAAGGCAAAATCCGTAGGTTATACCTATACATTGTCAGCTTCGGTTGCGAACAATTCAAATGTGCATAACTCAGGCTAGCTACCTACGATATGGAAAACTTACTAGTCTTATGATATTGATTGTGTTTTTACCTTTCTTTGATCATAAAAATTTTGGTCTACTTGTGACGGGTAGACCACTTAGTGAACTCACCAGCCTTGGCTGACACTTGATTGTTGCATGCTTTTCAGGTCGCTAGGAGGATCATCGAAGGCACTGGCAGCGGCAGTACTGGACGTTACCTTTTGAATTAAAAACTATGTTTCCAATCAGTTGAATTAAACATTTTGTAAACAATATCTGTTACTCGTTTTATGCTTCCGCTGAACCGTTAATTCATTATGGGTCTGTAATAACTGTTCTTTATTTACTTAAATTAAACTATGTTATGGTTTGGTTGTAACTGAAGTCTGGGATCCTGGTCTGGTTCACACCCCACACGGTTATACTCCGTTAGTGGAAATTGGGGGTGTGACAGATTGGTATCAGAGCCCTAGGTTACAGCGAATCAGAACATTTTTAAGGAAAAATTTAAAAATTTTCTGAACTGTAACTATTTTTGGAAACTCCAGTTACAACACTTCTCAAAGGTACTGCCCCGCGTGCTGAAGATGATCCTCATTTAGAATTCTTGCCTTGTGACGGTATTAAAACCTGAAAATTTTGGGTGAAATTTTTCTTTTCAATGTTCATGTAAATGAATGCTTTATGTGAATTATACTAGTATGTAACACTTAACGGAACTTAACATCCTTCTAGTACTTGGGATACTAACCTTTGGAAGCTTTGCATTGATTTGCTAGAAATCATGCCTCCGCGGAGAGAACCCGAGACCCAACCAGGAACCTTCACAGCTGCACAGGTTCAGAATATGATTAATCAAGGGGTCGCAGCCGCCCTAGCAGCCGCTCAACAACATTTCCAAGGTCAACCGCCTCAATGCACATTCAAAGCCTTTATGGATTGCAAGCCGATAGTGTTCAAAGGTAACGAGGGTGCTGTGGGTCTACTCAGATGGATTGAAAAGTCAGAAAAGGTGTTCCTTATGTGCAACTGCCCAGAGGGGGATAAAGTGAAATATGCTACTGGCACACTTGAGGATTCCGCGCTGACATGGTGGAATGCTCAGATTCAGATTTTGGGATTGAACGAGGCAAACGCCATGACATGGCAAGAATTTCGAGAAGCGATCATGGAGGAGTATTGTCCCCGTGATCAAGTCAGAAGAATGGAGGTGGAATTTGGAAACTCCAAGATGGAAGGTTCTGAGATAGAGGAATATACCGAGCGTTATCAAGCATATTCCCGACTCTGTCCGACAATGGTGGATGCTGAGTACAAGCGAATCGAGTTGTATGTGGAAGGACTGGTACCACAGATCAAAGGCATGGTGACCTCATCTAATCCCACTTATGTGCGACAGGCCATCCGACTGGCGCACAAATTAACTGACCAGGCAGTGGCTCAAGGAACTTTGCCACCCAAAAAGACCCCAAAGGCTGCCCTAGACGGGAAGAGGCAGAGAACCGAGGAGCCAGGCCACCTCACGAATCCTGGCAACAACACTGGGAGGTCCTCAAACTCTCAGAATCAGAACAAGAAGTTTGATAACTCCAAAGGGGGTTACGGTAACAACAGTGGCGGTGGCAGCAACCAAAACCGACAAGGTAGCAGCGGGCAAGGCGCTGGTGGGTATAAAGGAAAGTTACCCTACTGCAGCAAGTGTAGCAGGCACCACCCTGGTGAATGTGGCCGACCAGTTTGTGAGAGATGTGGAAAAACGGGGCATCTTGCCAAGAATTGTCGTGGTGAACTACTCAACCGGGCAGGACAGAACCCTGAAGGCCCCCGTGGTTGTTACGAATGCGGAAAACCTGGGCACTTAAAGAAAGACTGCCCCCAGCTAAGAAGAGGTGGGAACGATAACAACAACAACCGCCACAACAACAACAATAACAACAATGGTGGTGATAATGGAAACGGGGGAAACGGTGGCCGCGGACGAGCTTTCGTCATGGGTTCCGGTGAAGCAAGAGATGACGCCAATGTGATTACCGGTAAGTTTCTCCTCAACAGTTATTTTGCGAATGTTTTATTTGATTCGGGTGCCGAGAAAAGTTTCATTTCAACTAAGTTCTGCAAATTGATAAAGGCCAAGACAGAAACCCTAGGAGCTAAGTACACTGTCGAATTAGCTAACGGTAAACTTATTGACGCAACGCACATAGTCAAGGATTGTACCCTAGAACTCTCAGGTCATAAGTTCAACATAGATTTGATGCCTTTCACAATCGGTAGTTTTGACGTGATAATTGGTATGGATTGGTTGTCCTCGCAACGCGCCGAACTCGTTTGCCAAGAGAAAGTCATACGCATACCCAACGCGAACGGAGAAGTACTCTCAATTCAGGGTGAAAAGGGAGGCACTGTCACCGGAATTATATCATACCTCAAGGCACAAAAGTACCTTCGAAAAGGGCACGTGGCCATTCTGGCAACGGTTACGGATCAAAGCCTCGCAGCAAAGAAAATTGAAGATTTTCCGATAGTTCGCGATTTTCCCGATGTATTCCCGGAAGAATTACCTGGTCTACCTCCGCATAGACAAGTCGAGTTCGGAATCGATCTCGTTCCTGGTGCAGCTCCAGTTGCCCGAGCTCCGTATCGTCTGGCGGTGAACGAATTACATGAGTTATCCACTCAGCTGCAAGAACTGTTAGATAAAGGTTTTATCAGGCCTAGCTCATCGCCATGGGGCGCGCCAGTTCTATTCGTCAAGAAGAAAGATGGGACGTTCAGGATGTGCATAGATTACCGCGAGCTCAACAAGGTCACTATCAAGAACCGATATCCTCTTCCTCGGATCGACGACCTATTCGACCAACTACAAGGAGCCAGTTACTTCTCAAAAATTGACTTAAGGTCCGGGTATCATCAACTCAGAGTCCGCGAGGAGGACATTTCAAAGACGGCTTTCAGAACGCGTTACGGTCACTACGAATTTTTGGTCATGCCTTTCGGCTTAACAAATGCACCGGCAGTGTTCATGGACCTCATGAATCGCGTGTGCAAACCTTACCTGGACCAGTTCGTAATTGTTTTCATCGACGACATACTCGTTTACTCAAGGACGAAGGAAGAGCACGAGCAACATCTACGGTTAATATTAGAATTGTTAAGGAAGGAGCAACTCTACGCCAAATTCTCCAAATGTGATTTTTGGATCCGAGAAGTCCAATTTCTAGGCCACATCGTCAACGAGCAGGGTATCCATGTTGACCCATCCAAAGTAGAAGCGATCAAGAATTGGTCTACACCACGAGCACCAACGGAAATTCGGCAATTTCTAGGGTTAGCAGGTTACTACCGTCGTTTCATCCAGGGATTCTCTCAGATAGCCCAACCGCTAACCGCCCTTACGCATAAAGGTGTTCAGTACCGATGGGGTGAGAAAGAAGAAACAGCTTTTCAGACGTTGAAAGAAAAACTTTGTACCGCGCCTGTGTTATCTCTACCCGATGGTGTTGACGACTTCGAAGTCTATTGTGACGCTTCTCTCCAAGGACTTGGATGTGTTCTAATGCAAAGGGGTAAGGTCATTGCTTACGGGTCAAGGCAGTTGAAGTCTCACGAACAGAATTACACGACCCATGATCTGGAGTTAGGAGCTGTCGTATTCGCCTTGAAGTTTTGGAGACATTACCTATATGGTACCAAATGCACGATATTTACTGATCATAAAAGCCTCCAGCATATAATGGGACAGAAAGACCTCAACATGAGACAGCGTAGGTGGATCGAGGTGCTTAACGACTACGACTTGGCAATAAAGTATCACCCAGGCAAGGCCAACGTTGTGGCCGACGCCTTGAGCAGAAAGGAACATGCAAAACCTAGAAGGGTTCGAGCTTTACAACTCACGATCCATGCTGGGTTACCGGATAGAATTCGGGATGCCCAGAAAGAAGCCTTGAAAGAAGAAAATTTTGAGGCAGAATCCTTAACTGGCATAGATGGAACTTCGGAGGTTAAGTCAGATGGACTCCGCTACTACAAGGATCGTATTTGGGTGCCTCTTCACGGAAATCTTCGAGAGCTGGTGATGGACGAAGCTCACAAGTCTCGATATTCAATCCATCCCGGTTCAGATAAAATGTACCAGGATCTGAAAGGATTATACTGGTGGCCAAAGATGAAAGCCGACATCGCTACATACGTCAGTAAGTGC
>JBCNJP010000339.1:0-42000 GCA_039602395.1 Deinandra increscens subsp. villosa
CATGTCTTGCCTCTGCTTTGCGTGAGCAATGACCTGGTGTAGAATGGCTGACGTGTTAATCAGACTTTCCTCTGTTTTGCGTGAGCAAAGACCTAGTTAGTCTGTATTAACGTGCTTGCAGATCAATGTATATAATTACACCACAAAAGATGCCAATGTGCACAATAAAAGAGACCCTCTAGTTTCTAAAACCCGTTAGCCCTGACTTCGCGACTAGACTTATGTGTTTGATGAAAGGTTAGCCTGCCTAAAAAACGCCTCTGAGTTGAAATCATAAAAGTCTCTGTATATTATACCTAACCCTTTTATGATCAGTTCTTTCTCTTCTCAACCAAGTCTTGAGAAAAGATTCAAAACTCTGGATATGGGAATGTGAAAATATGTGATAGGGAATGAACAAGCTTGATATACTTCACGTTTTATTTACCTAGGATTTGTATGTGACTGGCTTATGTTCGTAATTAATGTACCTAAAAGATAATTAAGTGATAAACAACCTGAAAAAAAAGGAACAAGGGTTTAAAGAGGATCAATATATCGGCAATCACCTGGACGTGTTCAAGTAACAGATGTTGAAAAGGGTTCCTCGGTTCTTGAGACGGTTTGATCCCTAGTGTTCCTCAAGCTAGTATTTAATTAAGTACATTTAATTCGTCTTTTTATTTTTGTTGAATATTCATGGTTTTGTCTAGTTAAATTTGTTTTATGTCAATTTCTCTGTCAGTCTCGGTTCAAAAAGGTTAAGAGAATAAGTCTGCTTCTTAGGGGAAGTTAACTCTGTTAACTTTTTATGTGAAATGGCTCATTTTTGATAATGTGTAGAGAATGGGGGGGTTTATTGAAAATTAGGGTGTTGACCAAGTAAAGGGTTTAAAACCCTTGGTCCCCACACAAAGACATCTCCCTCTCATCTCCACCCCCTCTTTTTCAGCCACCACCGACTCCCACCATCATCCACTCACCAGCACCGACCTCCACCACTACTAGCTGTCACCATCCACCATCTCCACCAGCTACCACCTAACGCCACCTCTACCTGCAACCACCTACCACCATCTCTACCTGTCGTCACCACCACTCCATTCACCATCAATAATCTCAAACCGCGCATCCACCATCATCCACTCTCCAACACACCACCCTGTGTCATTACTCACCGTCGTCTACCACCCCTAAACTTTGCATCGTGTTTCCGCCATTGTTGACCAAGAAAAAGCTATAAAGCTTCAATTCTCCATGGCAGAAGAAGGGTAAGGGTGATTAAAGAGTGTTTTTATGATTGAAACGTGTTGTTATAGTGTTTGTAGGTGATGAAAAGATTCTAGAATAGGTTGGAAAACTCCGGTGATTACAGGTTGTTCAATCAGAGAAGACGGGGTTTTCGGACAGGTTTTCGGACGGGTTTTCGAATGGAGGTTTCGAACAGGGGTTTTCGGACGGGTTTTCGAACGGAGGTTTCGGACGAGTTTCGGACAGTGTTTTCGGACAGTGTCTTCATACGGGGTTTTCAGACGGTCATTTCGGACGGGGTTTCAGACGGGGTTTCGGACGGGGGTTTCGGACGGCCTTTTCGGACGACGGTTTTAGACGACGTTTTCGGAAAATGTTTTTGAACAGGTTTTTTCGGACCGTGTTTTCTTCTCGGGTATAGTTTTCGGTCCGAATTCATCCGAAAACTCAATATTGCTGTCCGAAAACTCTATTATGTCCGAAAAGCATCAGTTGTCTGACCTAAAACTATAGTTTTTTTAATAGTTTCTGGTTTTGACTCGTTTATGTGCTCACTTGTTGATTGAGTTTATGAATTATGTGTTTTAAAATGTTTTTTCTGATGTTTCGTTTGTGCAGTGACTTGGAATTTGTACCAGATCATAACATTGTGGCATACATGATACCACCACCAGCGGACTATCGAGACTTGTTTGGTTCGCTAATTGCTGGACTCAATAAAAGCTGCCTTATTCTGCACTGAGAGCCACACCAACAGTGTGTAAAAAGATGATTCATGATTTCTGGTCGACAGCTACTGTGAGTCAAGACAAAACTACTCTCTTTGCAAGAATTCAGAATACTGACATAGTGATCACGGAGGTAGATATTCGTAAGGCTTTAACATTTAATGATTCGCCTGATGATCCGAATGAATATCCAAAGTCTACTATGATGAATGTACTAAATGAAATGGGTAATGGGTTATAAGGGGCCATCCAATAGAACAATGAAGAAAGAGATTCCTATATTCTGGAAAATGCTAGTACATTATCTTCAAAGATGCATAATTGCTAAAAAAAAAGCAGCACTGATGAACTCAATCAGCTCCACACTACTGCGTTTGTTGCACTGGCAAAAGAATGGAAGTTCAATTTCTCTAAAATGATGCTTAAAGATATGCAGGCTGTGGCATCCAGAAAGAAAGACAAATTACTTGTTGTGCCACGTTTTATACAACTGATCTTGGATGATAAGTACACTAGTCTTCAAAAATCTGATGATTTATTGGATCTAAAGCCAATGGGGATGGATGTGTTTCATCTGATTAATCCTCCTCTAGTGCCTGGAAAGAAGATTGCTCCAATTGGAAGTAAATTTGGAGTATTTGCTATAAGTACTTTTGATCTTCCTGCTCCCACTTCATTGAGAGCTCAAGCAATTGTTGCTGATAAACATGATGCAAGGCAGCTTTCTCCTGCTATTGAAGAAGTTGATATAATTGATTCTGAATCAGAAACAGAGAAAACCCTTGAAGGAGATCATGATGTAGTTATGTCGCAGGTTTCTAAGATTCCTCCTCTTAGAAATCCTGTGAATGTGTCTCCTGATGATGAAGCTAATGTAGTCATTGAACAACCAAGGACCCTGAAACGAAGAAGAAATCTTGATCCTAGACCTCAATTTGAAAGTAGTACTTCTAGAGAAGTTGCTACTCACACTGTACAAGCCCTAGTTACAACTCCTGTTACAACCAAACCTATTAATATTTTGGGCTTCGGAAAGGGAAAGGAGCTAGAGACTGTTGAGTCTATAGCCATTCGTGATTTGAAATTGAGAGTTAAAGATTTAGAGGAGCAAAATGCAAACAAATCTATGTTGATCAGATCTCTGCTATCTGCTCAAGAAGAAGAAGTCAAGAAACAGAGAGAAGAAGCCAAAAAGCAAGCTGATTTCCAGAAAAAAGTTGATACACAGATGGTTATTTATCGATATTATTGGCTGATGTGGAGTCTAAGATGGACACCGGTTTTGCTAAAATATAAAATTCGGATATCAGTGGATCAGCTCCTGGTTCAAAAGAAGATGTAGGTAATGTTGCTGGATCTTCCACCCTTAATTATGAGTTTGATTTTGAGAAGGATTTTCCAAGCCTTCCAGATGATGTTGGTGAATTTACTGGGCTCGAAGATGTAAAGTTTATTGAATTATTTGAGAATGATCAGCTTATAGAAGAAATGAGCAAGGCTGAGGTGGCAAGTCATAAGAGTGCAACCATGATTACCCCACGTCCAGCTGATACAATGAACTAGTTTAGGGAATTGCAAACTCCACCACCTCAGTATGCACTGAAATTGGGTAAAGGCGAGTATGATAGGAAAGGAATAAGAAACGGCATTCGCGCTTGGCATTATGATAATCTCAAGAGATTATAGTCCTGTGTAAAAGGCATAGTCACGTGGAATACTATACTGATATTAATCAATTTCATTCTTGGAATTTGATAGATTTGAATGTCATGTTGGACGCTCCATTTATCAACTGGTCAGGATGTTCTAATGGTAATTATGTTGGCGATGTTCTGAGAAAGGCCTCAAAGAATGGATTCAAGGATTTTAAAGTTGCTAAAGATAAGGTGATTATCAAAAAGGATCTCGTGACTGGAGAAGAAAAAAGGGAAATCGTTTGGCCACCAACCGTAAAAGCTAAGGTGGTTCCATTACTTGATAGTATTCCAGATGAAACCTTGGTGAAGTACTTTAAGTCGTGGCATTTTGATCCAACTACTGGTGAAGCTGTAGTTGTGTGTGAAGGCTTTGACTACAGATTCTATGATACGATGGATTTGCTCAAATTCGGTGAGAAAGACATTAACATCCTTGCTGCTACTCCTATTTCCCGAATCACTGATAATGAGGAAGATGATGCTCAGGTAAAAGCCTTTTCTTTGGCCGTAATGGCAATCGTGCATAATAAGTGGTGGGAGTCCAAAGAGAAGCATACTTTCGATTTCAGCTTGCCGTGAAGCACTAATGTCATAAGCCTAGGGGAAGATTGTAAGGGATTATTTTAGAGGCTTACGCATTAGTTTTTGTTAATAGTCATTTGGTCTTTCATTTGTTAGTATGTTTGGGCTTAATTAGAGGTTTTTAGGGTAAATTGTAAGAGGTTTAGTGGGCCAGCTGGGGCCTGGTCGAATTTAGGGTTGAGGAGGTAATGATTTGCGAACTCTATATAAGCAAATCATCACCTACATGTTTTGGTTGTGTTTCTGGTTTTCCTCAACCCAGTTCTGTTAGTTTGGTGGTTCTAATACGATTTATGCAGCTTTTAATCATTGACAAGTAAGTGTTTTATCGTTATTTACGTTTCATATTGTTTATCTCTTCCTTGAATCATCAACGAGACGTTATTTCGCAACCTCTAGTGTGACTGATATCGTGTACGATCTGGTTCTCGATCCTACAAATCACAATAGATTTAAGGATCTTGGCAAGTGGCCCAGCTAAGTTTGTAATAAAATATAAGGGATTTATTATAAATGGTTTCCGATTTCACAAAAAAAGACCTAGAAAAGAATAGTAAAACACAAAATAGTGGAGTTATGCTTGAGGCCATGACAAATAGCTTCTCGAGTGCTAGAGATAACAATCCTATCGTGGGAGATGTAACATGGGATTTTGAATGAAATCATTGAGTCGGACTATGATGCTGACAAGAATGTAGTTTGTTCCATTGTGATTGGATCTCAAATGGTTCAAGGAAAAAAGAAGATGATAATAGGTTTACTCTACTTAATTTTGAAGGTTTGAAGTCTCATAACGAGCCTTTTATACCAGCTTCTCAAGCACAAGTATTTTATGTTGCAGATCGTGTTGACAAAGGATGGAAAGTTGTGATCAAGACAACGCCTAGAGATTCTTATGACATGAAAGAGCAAATATGTCTTGATGAAGTGGAAACACATTTTCAGAGTGACGCATCCATGGGTCCTCAACTTGATGAAAATATGAATATTGAATTAGTTAGACGGGGTTTAAATGGGACTCTAGTTGACAATAATAGCTTAGTTTTTGATGGAGATGAAGATTTATTTGAAGCTCCTTCATGATTTTAGTTAGTTATTGATGTACCTTGTTCCAGTGTAAGATTAAATTGTTCGTTTTTTGGTTCAAATCAGATTGACAATAGTGCTAAATGAACTGGGCTAAAGCCTCAATATTACTGACATTATTCTTTTATAACACAGGCTGCAAGAACAAATTTATAAGGGTGTGAAGTGCACCTATGCAAGTATCTTCGCTGCCATCTTGAGGGAACCTCTACTGCTGACATAGCTGATGCTATTTAGTATAGGGAAGTACCTTAAAACAGATATGATTTGTCGACAACGGCTCAGAAAATAAGTGTTGGTCCTTAAGTTATGAGACTAATAGTTTACCCTATTACTTGCTATTTCGGGTCTTTATTGTTGCTGCCATGGATTTTGCTGCTTATTCACAGTTTGTTGTTGTTATCCGAGTGATGCTTTTACACTTTTAATGTTCGAGTGATACTAATTTTGCTGGTTACTAATGTACTGTTTTTTTTATGTAAACATTTATGTACATTGGCTGAAATATTAATGTAAGGTTAGCTTCTTATCTAATGAGTAAGTGGTCAAATTGTGATGTGGGCATTCTGAACTTATCAAAGGTATGTCTCGGATTATATGGGACAATTGTTATCTATATTGGCATACTAAGATTATGGTTTGATTTTAAAAAACTATCTTTTTTTTCATTCCTATCGTGTTTTTTACTATGTAATGTATCTTGTTTTTTTTTTTTTGATCAAGGCCTTAGTTTAGTTGTATTTGTTTAGAACGTCTTCAGATGCTAACCACCAAGTTTTGAGTTCATTTTATTCCCTTTAATATCAAGTGTCCTGTTAAGTAATGTTAAAATACAACTCTGACAGATAAGGTATTATTACATTCATCTTTTTATGACTTAAATACCAAATTTCCTATTAATTTGTGCTAAAATACAACTCCAACAAATAAGGGTCCTATTATACTGATCTATTATGACTAAAATACTAAGTGTCATATTAAGTTATGTTATAATACGACTCTAACAAAAAAGGGTCCTATTACACTGAACTTTTATGACTTAAATATCAAGTGTCCTATTAAGTTATATTAACATTTGACTTATCCAATCCAAGTTTCCTTCCTGGAGTAAGAGACTTATTTTCATGTTTCTTAAAGAATCTTCTACCTCTTTGAACCTACATAGCAAATAGCCAATTCAAATCTAACTCATTCAAATGATCATCATCCACTTATCTAAATCATCTCCGAACAAATCAGCTTCACCAATGTTACCAAATATTGATCCATAAGAAAATGATATTTAAAGCAGATATCAACGCAGCAAAATATTCAGTTGTTTTAACAGGAATAGAACTGTGCTTTGATTTATCGAGAGTTGTAAAACTACAACCTGAAGGGGGTAACCAGAATTTTCATACTTCCCAGCAAGAAAAGCTGTTGGAGCAGGATTTAGACTTCGACCATGACTTGACTTAGTTTTAGCATTCATGGTAGCTGAATTTTCACCAAAGTATAATTCAGGATTCTGAATGGGAGCAGTTTCCGACTTTTTCACAATCATTTCCATTTCACGAGCTTGTAATTTGCTTGTCAATTGATTGAATATCCAACTTGCATAATTGGATCATGAGTTAACATCATAACATAAGTTTCCCATTTGTTAGACAAAGCTTCCAGAAGTTTCTCTTTTAATCCATCACCCTCCTTTGTAACTTGCACAACTTCAAGTTCATTTATTAAGTGTGAGAACTTTGCAATCAAGTCTGATATTTTCTCATTCTCACAATGCCCAAAATTTTCAAATTCTTTATTTAAAACTTTCTTTCGAGACTTTTTATATTGCTCATTACCCTTGCATCTTTCTGAAATAGCATCCCATAATTCCTTAGAAGTTGTAAACTTTTTAAACTGATGCATTAACTCCTTAGGTAATGCCAGTGTAAGAAAACTACAAGTTTTTTTATCTCTTGCAAAAAGTTTCCTTTTATCAGCATCAAAATCACTTATCATCTTTGGCTTTTTAGCACTTAACATTGGATACTCATACTCCTTTTCAACTGGTATCCAACAATCAACATCCTGAGAAAATATGTATGATTCAAATCGTTTCTTCCAATTATGGTAATATTCCAATCTTAGCAACTTGGGAACATTCTGAGTTGTTCCTATTTCGTTATCATAACTCGTCATGAGTTGCATTGAATTTTGAGCAGCTGAAAACGCTAGATAATCGCTCATTTTATGAATAATCGAATATCAAAACTTTAAACCAAATAACGGAGGTCTTAGAAAGAAATTTAGAGGCCGAACTAGAGGGTAAACGTAGATCTCTTCGAGACGAGCTTTTTGACTGGTAATGGGTCCCTTAACTCTTAACAGAACTCAAGTTACGTCAATTTGAACCTCACTTTTCCGACCAAGTAACCAAAAACCACTTCCAACTAACCAATGGTTTGGTGAAATATTTTCATCTAACCAATGGTTAGGAGCTCAGCGAACCAATGGTTAGGAGCTTAGTGAACCAATAGTTGGTTGGTTGAAGATTTCCTAGCAAACAAATGGTTCGTTGGTTGAAGATTGCCTAGCAAACCAATGGTTCGTTGGTTGAAGATTGCCTAGCAAACCAATGGTTAGGAGGAATAATCGTTTCAGCGAACCATCAGATTCATTCGGCGAACCAAACTAAAATTTTCTAAATTTCACGAATTTGAAGGTTCTAGACTGTGATTTGCAGTAGCGGGCAACGAAAACACACTAGGAACGTTTGGAAATCAATTTTAACACTATAAACACTCGAATTTGAGGAAAAATGAGAAAAAAAAAATGATGAAAAACTCACTTTCTCTCACTAGAAAACTTCAAATTTGACCAAATCAAAGAAGTAGAGCAACCTGGATTGCTCTGAAACCACTTGTAAGTGCTGGAACGGATCTTACTACTAATTTATATGATCAAATACGATGAACACGAGAGTAAATAAACCTTTGGTTTATTGATTTCATAAAGACGGTTACAAAGAACTCTAGAGAGAGAAACACACTGAGTTACACACAGTTAAGAACACTTAGAAATGACCAGAACTACTCAACTCTCTCTAACACAAAGTATTTATAGTGTTCAACTAACCAACTAACCATTGGTTCGCTGCTAACCATCCAGCTAACCATTGGTACGCTGGATAGCTAACCATTGGTTAGTTGGCTAGCTAACCATTGGTTAGTTGGCTCTTAACCAATGGTAAGGAGCTTGGTTAGTTGACACTAAGACTCAACACAAAGCTCTCTTTTAGATACAACAAACGAGACACACTGTAGCATAGGATTATGCTCTAACATAAGTTATCTGTTTTTTTTCAAATATTCATTATTTACATATATTTTGTTTTAATGTGTTAAGTGCTAAATCTATTACATCAAATCAATGTAGATGCAAAAAAGGGTCGTTGAAAGAACTCGAATAAAGAGCTGGAAAAGGCATTCAAGAAAAACAACCGTAAGCTGTTACTCATCTATTACCATCCCGTGGGTAAGACATATAAAGTAGTTAGAGAATTTAACAACATGTATACTCAAAAACTTTCAAAAGAGGTCCTAGAATGAGCTGATTTCCACCACTTTGAATGGTGTGTTGTCCCTTATACCATTAAACTTCAATTTACACCACATTGTAGGTAATACAAAAAATAATGTATTAATTTATTTTTATTTCAGGTTCATAACTACTTTTATATGTTTTTCTAAGTTATAAGTTGGTTTTGCAGCATTACTTTGATATCCAAAGCATGCAGGGGGTTCCTAATTGGCCATGTATAAAGAAATGCATAGATAAAGAATGTGCATGTGCCTTCAAAGACCATAAGTACATGATGAAGCAATGGTTTATAGAGAAAGGAGGTCTTGATTATCCTGCTACATCAAGAACATCACCGTAGAGGAGATGAACTAAACCAAATGGCAGCATATTATTGACAATTTATGGTCGGATCTCGAGGCAATCCGACAAACGAAAGCAAATGCACAAAATAGGAACAAAATAAAGTATACCAGCTTGCACGGGAGTTCCTCATTTGCGCAACAGTTGTAGGTTTTGGTAAGTTAATTAAGATTTGTTACATTATTAAAACTATTATTAATTTAATTTCGTTCATATTTATTTTGCTAAATTTGGTCACTGGAAAATGACGAGTCGGTTCTACCAGAGAATGCTGCTCCCCTTCAAGTCTGGTGGATTAATCATGTGAAGAAAAACCCAAACAACGTTAAAGCACAAGCTGATTGGATAAGTAACGATATTCCATTTAATATATATATATATATATGTGTGTGTGTGTGTGTGTGTGCGTGCGCGATGTAGTTAATTAATATATCCTTGTTAATATCAATTGATATTATACTTAGGTTAGATTGAATTTGAAAACTGTTATAGGGTATTAGGTATTTTTGAACAGGTTGATTATTCAATTTACAGCAGTAATGCTGTCGAAATTTAGTAAAAATATTTAATTGTCTTCTCTTATAGGAGAAGCTTCAGAAAATGAGGAATATAATGAGGGAAAATGAAGCGCGAGAGGATGGTTCAGTTGATGAGGTATATTTACTATGTTAGAAAAATTTGTTAACACTTGTTGTATTTGTTTTCTATGTTTGACCTAATTTTTTGGAATAATTTGATGATACGTATTGTTTTCAATTTAGGTGGAGTGTATGAGATGTGTCTTAGGTAAGTATCGTGGGTATCAACCGGATTGGTGCAACGATTAGGCACGCGGCACCCGAAATGTCTTCTTCGTCTATGAACCCGGGTTCGAATTCCCAACAATGCCATCTCAAAGCAACCAGAACAATGATGAAGATGGTGATAGTGATGAGTAGGCGTAAGTTGTTTTTGGTTTTTGTATTTGATCCACGTTGTTTCAAACCTAAACATGTATTATTTATGTTTTAGACATTTTTTGACATTTGTAGAATGCTTAATTTCGTCGGTATCCAATCCAGGTTATCTTCAGGCTTTATAGCAGGTTTTATAAAAAATACATGTGCGTAACAGCAGGTTTTAAAAAAAACAACAGTCCCTTCTAAAAAATTGACTTTTCCCACTTCATGTAGTCGGGAAAAGTAGAAAAAATATTTTTTTATTTATTTTAATTAATGGGCAATCCCGACGACATGTAATCGAGTAAAAAAATACAATACTTTTTATTTATTTTAATTAAGTGGAAACCCGGCTAGATGTAGTCGGGGAAGTAAAAAAATTATTTTTAATTTATTTTATTTGATGGGCAATACCGACGATATGTAGTCGAAAATAGAAAAAAATTTATTTATTTTATTTGATGGGTAATACCGAGGAAATGTAGTCGGTAAAAGTGAAACTTTTCCTGGCAATTTTTTTGGCCTTTTGCGACGAACTTATCCCGACAACCTTTTTCCGAGGAGATATAGTCAGGATTACCTTTAGCGAAAACATGTAGTCGAGAAAGGTATGGAAAATGTAGTCGACAAAAACTCATATTCTTGTAGTGAGAGATGGTGATTTTCTGGTGCAATGGTCGTTTTGGAGGAGTGAGGGTGGAGAATTAGGGAGCATGGAGGCTTAATATGCTTAAATAGTGGAAATTTAGGTTTTTGTTGGAAATGTCATTGTAGGCGTCTTGCCTGGGCCATCTATATGCTCCAAGCGATACGCTTGGAGCTTACCCGAACATTGGTTTTGCTGATTTCTCGATTCGCGTGCTTGATTCTTTGTTTTTTGATGTTTTCGAGTCCCGTTTTACCCAAATTACTGAATTCATCACCCTATCACGTTCACCACATTTAATCCACTCAAAACAATTATAAATACGTTACGTAACACATAGAAATGCACAAATTAGGTCAAATTACGTGATTTTAGCCGGTTTTGCCGTACGCATCTGTAGAGGCTAGATTATGAGGCTTGTAATATTAAATAGGTTGGGCTGGGCTTAGAGGGTTTAATTAGTTTAGTAGGCTAGTTTTATTATGTTTAGGCTAGTTTACTATTAGATTGGGCATGGGCTTGGGTTTATGATTGGGCTTATTGGGTTTATGATTAGCCCATGTGCTTGTAAGAGGTGGTATAAATACCACCTCATGTTTATGATTCATGGAAGCTTTGGGAGAACCCATTTTTACGATTTCTTGTTTGTGTGTGATTCCGATCGGTGTTCTAAGCTTCATAGTAGACGATTCTCATTCAAGACTTCATCTTTTCTCTAGATCTAGTCTTCTATTCTACTATTCTTCTTGAATCAATCTTTCACGAGGATTCCGCACTCGTGTTTGATTAGTATATCGTGTGTTAGGGGAGATTTTCCGACCTACAATTGGTATCAGAGCCAAGAAACAAGTGTTTCGAGGCTCTCACGATATAGATTCAAGTGTTTTCTGGGTTGTTGTTCGTGTTTGTTTGAAGATTCGAAGGATTCCAGGTGTTTACGACAGTCGCTGCTGCTGTTCTTCGAGTTACAGTGGGTTTACGACTGCATTTTCTAGGCTGCAAAGGTGTTTACGACTGAGTTCATTAAAGATCTTCATCATTTTGTGTGTTTGCGACTGAGTTCATCAAAGATCTGCTGGGTTTAAGTGTTTCCGACATCAAGATCTGATTTTTACGGCGTTTACGATCGTACTTTGGTCGGAAACAGTGTTTACGACCCGGAGAAAAGCGTTTACGATTGTACTTGTTATCGGAAACGGGGTTTACGACTTTGCAGGATCGCAAACGGTGTTTACGACTTTGTTTTATCGGGAACAGGTGTTTACGATTCCGGTGATCGTAATCGTGTATCGTAATCTCAGTTTACGATTTTTAAAGGCGGTTAAGTGTTTACGATTAGGGGGTTGATCGGAAACGACGTTCACGATCGTAATCGGGCGTTTACGATCGGAAACTCATCGTTTTTGCGGCAAAAAGTCACTTTTTCTCACTTTCACGGAAACGGGCGTAACTTTTGACTCGTTTGGAGTTAGAAGCTCAAATTTTTACACGACGTTCGTGACAACAAGCCCCAGAATTACCCCCGACTAACGTCCAGGGGAGCTCGTTTGGACCCCCAAATTCCACTCCGAAGGCCTCCGTTTTTCAGTTTTAAGTTTTTGATACTATTTTTTGAATAGTGTTTTTGCCGCTTTTGCCGTTTTTGCAGATTGTTCAAGATTTTCAGAAGCTGCATATCTAAAGAAAGAAAATGAGTTCGGTTGAGAACAAGGATGATTTTGAAGCTGAAATTGACAATACTGAGATATGCCCCAATCCTACTTGTGCTCGTATAATTCCTGGACTTAGGCAAATTTGTAAAAATTATCAATTAGAATTATTTGAGATAAAATGCGAGAGGAGTTCTTTTAAGGGTAGATGGGAAAAGAATGAGGAGAAGGTAAAAGCTCAGAAACTAGACATTGAGAAATATCGGAAGCTAGCAACGGAGAAGACTATCTTACATGATCGGGCTAGGATTGAGATATCTGAGCTTACACAGAAACTAATTGAACTGCAACAAAAATTTGATGAGCTGCAAGTCAAGTTTGATTGCAATCAGGAAAGAAATCAGCGAATGCTCGATGCTGGAAAAGAATTGTCACATGCTGTTGTGACTGGTCAAGTTGGGAAACACACACCTGGATTTGGATCAGAAAAGACTGATAAGGCCTTGGCTGCAAACAACATTATTCATCCACCAGTTCCCAGAGACATTATAGGAATACTTCTTAGTGAGGATCAAGTTGAACGAACCAAGTCAGATTATAAAGAAGCTGCTCCTCCTATTGATAGTGTCTTGGTTGGAACTACACCATTGACTCAAGAGGAAATAGACAACGAGGCAAACATGACATATGGTGAAGGGAGGATAGAGGATGTATCAAGAGATGATGCTGAGTGCCAGGAGTATAACAGATGTCATAGCTCCAAGTCTGATGAAGCTGGGGTAGAGTTGAAACCATACCCTAAAATTGAAACCCCATGCTTGAAAGTTGTTGACGAAGTCAAAAGGGAAAAGGTGATCTTGACAACACGGCCTGAGGGGAAGATCTTTATGACATCTGGATCTATGTTTGACCAAGAACCAGATGTTGGGTATGACTTACCATCCTTCTCCTCCAAGTTCAAGGGACTAACTGATGGAGTGATCAGTGAAGCTAAAGATGAGAAGCCAAAGATCACCATTAAACATCCGAGTATGAAGTCAACAGCTGGAGTGAAGAATGAAAAACTAAAGGGAGTAGTTGTGTCTCCCATTTCTTCAGTTGGATCATGCAGTTGCTGTTGTAATTGCAAGGATGGTGCTTCAACGTCAAAGAATCAAGGAAGCACAAAGATAGTAAAGACAGGTTCGACACAGGCTTCGACGAACCAGCAGAAAGTCAAATCTGAAGCAGCAGTCAAAGCAACGAAGCAGACACAAGGCAAACCAGCTCCATATCAGCCACCAAAGACGAATGGGTACACGTCTGACTTCTATCTAAAGAAGCAGACTTGCTTTAACTGTGGCATCGCTGGTCATATTGCTAGAAACTGCCTGTATCGCCCCTATGAACCCTATTTTCCGAAAAATCAAAAGGTTTCATCTCAGGAGTCTGTGAAGTCTAAGCCGATGATGGTGCAGAAACCTAAGGCAATGAAGACTGTTACTCCCAAGGTTAAACCCTCTGATCAACATTGGGGTGCTGCCAAAGCTGAAAGAAAAACTTTAAATCAAAACAACAGCTTTCCAAGTTACCAAAATTTTCAGAAAAAGGTGATGAAACCATTTTCAAAGCAATCAAAACTTGAAAAACCCAAAGTTACCCCTCCCAAGGTAACTAAAACTGTTTTGAAAAATATTTCTAAAATGCAGAAGGTTGAAATACCTAAATTCACAAATCAAAAGGTGACTAAAACAAAAACTGTTTTGAAAAGTGAATCTAAAATGAAGAAGGTTGAAATACCTAAGGTCACAACTCCAAAAGTGACTAAACAAATGTTAAATCACCTGGAATTTGGAAACCAAAAGTCAAGGCAGCTACAACCGAATCATCCCAACTTCCTAATTTTTCAAAGGGGGTGTTCTTACAAGAAGTATCCTTTATTGATTCCTCAGGTGTACCCAGAAAAACAATGGCCTGGGTACCAATGGCTAACTAATCTCTCACTCTGTGCAGGAACGATCATGGAGGATTATCACTAATGTTTTTAATTACTAATTTTTTTGTTGATAAGTGATTGTTCCAGGCACAGTTTAGGAGACGTATCTTCATGTCATGTCAAGTAATCTATAAATGGAAGGTATGTCTCATTGAGAGGTAAAAGGTAAAAATCAGCGAGAAAGGTACTGTTCTTAACTTGTTTGTATGATGAAGTGGTAAAGGGTGTTTTGGGTCAAATCTTTTTCTTAAAATTTTCACTTGATTGATTAAGTGTTTGACTTCAAATGCAATGAAGTGTGCATGTCATGAAACCCAATTTTCTAAAAATTTTCATATCAATACTTTGAAAGTTAGCTTGGCCATATATCTTCAAATTTTTTTTGTTTTGTGTGTTCGTGTGTTTTATTTTTTTTTAGAGTTGTTATATAGACACCCAAGGTTTTACTAAATTCACCCATTTTCTACGGTCGTTTTGGTTCAAACGGCCGTTTCAAGGTCGTTTCAGTTGAAACGACCGCCACGTGTCGCGACGACGAAACTTTAAAATTCAGGGGGGCCCACTTTATATTGACCGTTTCAAGGTCGTTTTGGTTGAAACTGTCGTTTCAAGGTCGTTTCACTTGAAACGACCGTTTGATTTTGGTGTTTTTAGTAAAATCTTCGGGTGGATATAGCAGGAGCCTTTTTTTATTATTAAAAAAAAAAAAACTGAAAAATGATGTTCACAAGATTGTGACATTAAAAATCAAAAAGCAAGGGGAAGAAATGTATCGAAGATGAAAATGTTGACCCCTCAAAAATAGTGTGCTTTTCAATTTTTAATTGTTTCTTGTTTTTGAGAAGTTTAGGGGAAGTAAAATGAATGACCGGGTTGGAGATGGTTGACACGCGTAAGGCGGAAGTGAAAGGCAAGCTCCACGGTGATATGCTCGGTAGGCTCGACCTAAACTTATGACCTCCAATGAAAGTGCTGTGAACTTAAAAGATATATATGTTTAGCTTCCCATCCTAGGTTGCATGGTTTAAAAGACTGAGTCCCAGCAAAAACGGGTTGAGAGTGGTAATTATACCTAGTATTCACTCTCTCACACGCCATGTCTCTGCTGTCATGACTACACCACATAATAAAAAGAAAAGAAAAAGAAAAGAAAAAGAAATGAAAAAGATATAAAAAAAATGAAAAAGAAAAGAGAATAGATAATCACTCGGTTGGTCTTCTTTGCGTGCTTAGCGGCCGACCTGATCACCAACTGATGGTTAATAAAACAAGTGGTGGTCATAACGGTGTTGCATGGTTCCTTAAGTTGGGGGTTTGTGAATCCTCAATAAACTCCGAGGTTGGGTAGGTTTTGCTGTGTACGCTTGGGTGTGGGGACAATTAAACATGACGGTAATATTGTACTATATTAAGCATAACACATTTGGTTGGATTAAACGGGTTTGAGTTTAAAGCGGACAAACATACCGGCAATCACCTGGACTAGTCGAGTAACTGAAGCTGAAAAGGGTTCCTCAGTCAGATTCATATGGTTTGATCCTTTGTAAACTTTCTCATGTTTGGTTTTGTAAGTATTTGTTTTGTTTTTATCTTTCGTGTGTGAGTCGTTAAGTTCTTTTTGGTGTGTTTTTGTCTTGGCCAGGTTGATTTGAGAAGTCAAAATATGTTTTTCAAGGGTTTTAATGCATGACAGTATGCCCCCGACAGATCTTGACAAATTTTTAGGGGAAGGAGTATGGGATAATAAGTATTATCCGAAGGGAACTCGAGGATGATACTTATTATCTAATGGAAAAGACTTCCTCCGTCAGATCTTGACAAATTTTTAGGGGAAGGAGGGAGGATAATAAGTATTATCCGAAGGGAACTCGAGGATGATACTTATTATCTAATGAAAAGACTTCCATAATACATAGTATCTGAAGGGAACTCGAAGATAATATGTATTATTTCAGGGGAAGTCCTTAGCTGAGGGGAAGTAATCAGCTAAGGGGAAGTCTTTAGAGGTCTTTGGGTTCAGGGGAAGTTTTATAGAAAACCCGTAATCTATATTAGGGTTTTTGGTTAAAATTATGTTAATTTGAATCAACTGAACAGATGATAATTACCTCCTAACCCAAAGACTAGTCATCAAATGTCTGTTGGTGTATATTTTTTCAAATGTGTGTCAGACAGGTTGATGATAGAAAGATGCCGCTGCTGCTCAAAGTTAAAGAACCAGCCGGACAAGACTTCTATCTGAATAAGCATGTGTTCAGGGGAAGTTGTTGGTGTCTTTTCAAGTTTTTCAAAAGAGCTTCAAAGAAGATGTTCACATGTTTAGGGGAAGCTGAAGACTTCAAGTCTCGTTGAAGAAAATGATACAGAGAGCAGTCAGAGATCATGAAGTTTGAAGATCAACAATCAAATTCTTCAAAGTTAGGGGTTTTCAAAATTTCAACCCTCTAATTGTTTTGGAGATTCAAGACAGTTACCGAAGATTCAGCAAGAACCAGTGCTTTCAAAAGAAGCAAGTCAATGAGAGTCCTCCATTTCATTGCTTGTTCAATTCAAGAAGTTCGAGCTGATGCTGATCAAGAGGAAGTCCCATGTGCCCATCATGAAACCCATTGAAGATTTCTGCGGAAAGAATCTTCATCAACATCTATGCCAGCCACTCAAGAAGAAGAATTTCAAAGATCGAAGACATTTAATATCACAAGCCTAGGGGAAGATTGTAGAGGCTAGATTATGAGGCTTGTAATATTAAATAGGTTGGGCTGGGCTTAGAGGGTTTAATTAGTTTAGTAGGCTAGTTTTATTATGTTTAGGCTAGTTTACTATTAGATTGGGCATGGGCTTGGGTTTATGATTGGGCTTATTGGGTTTATGATTAGCCCATGTGCTTGTAAGAGGTGGTATAAATACCACCTCATGTTTATGATTCATGGAAGCTTTGGGAGAACCCATTTTTATGATTTCTTGTTTGTGTGTGATTCCGATCGGTGTTCTAAGCTTCATAGTAGACGATTCTCATTCAAGACTTCATCTTTTCTCTAGATCTAGTCTTCTATTCTACTATTCTTCTTGAATCAATCTTTCACGAGGATTCCGCACTCGTGTTTGATTAGTATATCGTGTGTTAGGGGAGATTTTCCGACCTACAGCATCACTTTTAAACAATTCACCTACGCTTTGTGACTCGATCAAGTGTCTGATGAATCATAACATCATATGTGATCATAAGACTCATAATTGTGATAAAATTAACATACGATACTCAAAAACGTGATCTCCCGATTAAAATCGAAATCGCGCGGGATTTACCAAATTTTCACCGATTGCGTTCTAAACCTTGAATTCTCGCACATCTTCACTTGTATTTACTTGTATGCATAACTAGTATGACACAGAAGTCTCATACATGCTCAGATTGCTCGAATTCCCAGTTAAATGTAAATATCGGCACGTTCACGATAAAATTCGAAATAGTGACGAATTGAACATCAAACCGATTAACGAATATAATAATGAACCCAATCACATAAAATTAAGTATAAAATATCATAATTAACATAATTCATCATTCGATTATCAACCACAGGTTCAGGTTACCGAAATGGGTTGAATCGGATAATCAGAAATGTTACAACTTATTGCTGTGAAGAGTATCCTAAAGTACTTAGGAAGGACTAAGGACATGTTTTTTATATGTGGAGGAGTAGAGGAAGAACTTGGTCTAAGATGTTACATTGATGCAAGTTTCAAACGAACCGAGATGATTCTCGATCATAGACAGGATATGTCTTTAACTTGAATGGTGGAGTAATAACTTGCAAGAGTACCAAGCAATCCGTAGTAGCGCAGTTTACTACAGAAGCGGAATACATAGCAGCATCTGAAGCTGCTAAGGAAGTTGCTTGGATGAGTAAGTTTATTGTTGATCTCGGTGTTGTGCCTAGCATACAAAAGCCAATCGAGATATTTGGCGACAACATCGGTGCTATTACTCAGGAAAAGGAACCAAGGTCGCATCACAACACGAAGCACATCTTATGAAGTTCCATTATATAGGTGAGATTCTGGAACGTGGTGACATCATAATAAACAAGATTCATAAAGACCAGAATCTAGCAGATCCGTTCACTAAGCCTATGCCTCAAGTTAAACATGAGGAGCATACAAACAAGATATGTCTTAGAATTGCTAGAAAATGGATTTGATTTGTATTAGTAGTTTTGGTGCGCTGAAGTATTAGATTGAAGTTCTGAGTTTGTATTAATTTAATGGTTAAGAGTTTTACAAACTATTATTTCAGTTTTCAGGTATTAGTACGTTAAGCATCCATGAATACAAATGTATTTTAAATGTCCATGGTTGATCAGGTGCGTGGGAATGTATCTGAATGGAAGACTATTGTGATTTAATGATTGGTTCATGAGATGAATGCTAAAGGAGGTGAGGATACTTATTAGTTGAATAATATCGAACGTAATCCTGTTGGTGAAAAATATATGTGACGTGTGTGTATTCTAGTTAGTGTTGTTAGTTGAGATAGTTAGTATAGTTAAATCAAGTTAGAGGGTAGTTTGTGTCAATATATTAAAGTGGAGGGCCTTGTTTGTGTTTTAGGAAAATCACATAAATGTGATGCGTATACATAAGTTGAAAGCCAGGTTTTGAAGACAATGGAAGGAGGTCCGAACTTTGTGTTCAGACATATGCCGAACTGTCTCCGAACATCAAGTTCGGAGGAAGCTCGGAGCAGGTTCGGAGGTTACCCAGTTCGGACCTTATGAAGAAGTATAAATAGTTTCGTCTTTGTATTTCTTTGTAAGTTTCTGTCTTGTGTCTGTGTGTTGAGAGGGGAGGTTCTGTCCGACCTCCCCCAGAGCTTAAACGTTTGTATACTCCTTCGTTATGTAATCATTCGACACGAATCTATGACAAAACTTCCGTCTCATCCATAGAATCGATCCGTATACGGTTTTTCAGTTGGTATCAGAGCTGTTGGCTCTTTCTATGGTCGAAATCTATCGTTTTTCTTCATTTCGAGACGTTAAACCTTCGGTTAGGGGTGATTGAAAGTCTTTCTGATTGATTTTTAATCAATCGAGTCTTTCTGAGTCACGTTTTTACCTAACAGAAGCCTTCGTATATCAAAATTCGATCAAATTCTGATTCTGGTTCGATTTCAAAAATTTCAAGTTCAAGTTCTGACAAGGTTCGGCCGAAGAACAGATCTGAAAAATAACCGCTCCGAACTCCAGGTTCGGACGTCCGAAGGTCAGGTTCGGAGGAGGTTCCGAAGGTCAGGTTCGGACAAGGTCCGAAGGTTAGTTTCGGAGAGGGTTCGGAGGATCGGGTTCGGAGGTAGATCGGACAAGGTTCGGACGAGCTCGGATGCATTTTTTATGAAGCACTTTGGTTCAACACGGCCGATTCTATGGATGAGACAGAAGTTTTGTCATTGATTCGTGTCGAATGATTACATAACGAAGGAGTATACAAACTTTTAAGCTCTGGGGGAGGTCGGACAGAACCTCCCCTCTCAACACACAGACACAAGACAGAAACTTACAAAGAAATACAAAGACGAAACTATTTATACTTCTTCATAAGGTCCGAACTGGGTAACCTCCGAACCTGCTCCGAGCTTCCTCCGAACTTGATGTTCGAAGACAGTTCGGCATATGTCCGAACACTAAGTTCGGACCTCCTTCCATTGTCTTCAAAACCTGGCTTTCAACTTATGTATACGCATCACATTTATGTGATTTTCCTAAAACACAAACAAGGCCCTCCACTTTAATATATTGACACAAACTACCCTCTAACTTGATTTAACTATACTAACTATCTCAACTAACAACACTAACTAGAATACACACACGTCACATATATTTTGCACCAACAAATCCGCTTCAAATTATCTTCATGGATCTTAGTCATAAGATATTTTGAAAATGGTACGATTCGTTTATTCCTTGACCTGCGGTGCAAATTAGAACAACCTTTTATCGAGGACCATTCTTTGATTTTATCTAACGATGTCCGTAACAGGCAGTAATAAGGATAATTTTGGGAGTGATCTAAGGCTTAGTGGGAGCTGTTTGTAGCCAAAGGAAATATGTTCTCTTAGTAAGATAAGAGTTGAAAATTCTGGCGCCATCGTTAAGTTTGAACTGGTGAAAATGCACATGCTCGAACTATGAATAGTTCGTTAGACCATTTCAACTTGGGAACGAAACTAGAAATTATTGAACGTTATATGAGAATGATTGTGATCTATGTCTCATATTCATTGAGCATTCGTAACGGAGGGATAACTGATGCTGTTACCAAAGGCTATAGTATTTGGTTGAATCAAAAAATTGATTAACACAAACAAGTTGACGATGATATCCGTCATACCTTGTTAAGGGGAATGAGATGTAGATAGGCATTCAGCGCTGTCTACGTTTATGTACCTTATCGACAAATCGTCCAAGTGGGATTTTATTGGAATTAGGTGTCCGATTGTCGGATTAATCAATGTTACTATCGAGGTATGTTACAAGGGTTACACTTTGGGTGACGAACAAGTATGATAATTAATTGTAAATTATCTAATCACGATTTAATAATAAAAGCAAAACATGGTGGGCGTAACGGCCTCTTATGAGATAGCGAGCCATGATGCGAGAAAATGGGTCGTTACGTGGTAACGGCTTGTTATGAGGGAGAACCATAACCGGTTTATGTTTATGTCATAAACATAAAACTACAGGGGGTTATTAATGTAACTTATAGACTAACTTAGGGAACAAGTTGAATCCGTCTATAAATTGGGTAACACCTTAAAACCCTAGGTGCTGTTCTCTTGGAGACTAAAGGAAGAGAAAGAATCCATAGCCGCTGGCCCTCTCTCCCTCCCTGCCGTCCAACTTCTACCGCCGGACACCACCGCCGCCGTCGCCATAGCGCTGTCGCCGCCGGTTGCCGTTTACCATCATTGTTTGCCTCGGTTTTCCGGTTTTGTTGAAGAGGTATAATCGTTATTCATCTTCTGTGTTTTATAGAGTTTTCCAGTCACAATAGTTGTAGACTGAAACCCTAATCGTGAATTGGTTTTCTAGCGGAATCGGTTGTTGAACCATCGTGTCCTGATCGGTTCAATCACAACTAGATCTGTTTATATGGGTTGTCTGGATCTCTGGTGGGATAGGTTAGGAACCGACCTCATATACACGCTTTCGCACATCACTTGTTTATCAAGTTACAAATCTTAATGTTAAAAGTTGTACACGAAAATCCCAACATCATCTTATCAACAATTTGTTTCCAACTTCGAATCATGTCATATTGATACCTACTGGAATTTTCAAATATATGAAAGGAAATGAACCGACAAGGCAACCTACATTTTTACCAATGATGGAACATCATCCCCAGTCCCTAAAACATTATTTCTACCGAGATTTTTTTAACCTTGATGCAAGATTTAAACACCCGATAATACAATTTAGATTTGCCATGATAAACCCGGACCAATCTCCCAAAAACCACATCATCTATGTAAAATACGTGAGAAATGCATGGACAGTTATCTAGAAAATACGAAAATACGCTTAGTTGTGATAACATTACCACATCATCTATGTAAAATACGTGAGAAATGCATGGACAATTATCTAGAAAATACGAGGATACCCTTAGTTGTGATAACATTCAACGCTTCATTACCATACAAAAAAAGAAATGGAGATATCGTTAGGTGTGATAACATTTAACCCCTTGGCTTACCTCGAATTCTAATGTGAGAGAGTTCTTACCAAAAGTGACGATCTAGCTGAGGATAAACAACAAGACATCCACCGTCTCCACCTCTCCGAGAAGTCTATATGAACTAAGATAGACTATAAGAAAGACTTTATTGATTACAAAAGCCCCGTCATTAGTTACCGAACCGATCACTTTTTTTAATCCATTGGCTAGTATTTTTCGCGTTCCATAAAACTAATGGGTCTAAGATCGTTTTATATACTTATCCCATAAGATAAGTGTTGAGGGTATATTTTCAGGATGCTCGCAGGAAGCTCATGTGGTTCAGGAATCCTATTATCGTCTGGGAATCCCACTCGTTCAGGTATCCTGGTTCATTTTATTTAACTAACCCTCATATTTGCCACGTGTCTATTTGACCAGGTACCGTCGAAGTCATCAACTACCTCCGAGACTTAAGCTCCAGCTAAAGAAGATCGTGGACCAAGTGAACGAAGAGGGCCTTAACGGTCGAGTTAGTTGGACGATAGGATCCCGGGAATCCCGGAAAGTTTGTTATTGTTGTAATTCTTATATAAACGAGAATTCGATCAGTAGGAACACACATTCGACACACATCTCACTCTCTAATTCACTTATCACTGCAAAAACGTTGTATCACATAGTTCTGATCGATCAAACCTCCAACCCATTGTAACTTTTCATTTTGTTATCGATAAAAATGCTAGGCAGCAGGCTCTTCAGGCCGGCTCCCGAGGTTTTTTTGCTACGATTCCTAGAGGCAACTCGAAGGATCCTGGATTTTTCCCTCGTTACATCCTTGTGTTCAACTTTACTTTTTCAGGCATATCGACAAGCACACTACCTCACATTCTAAGTTTGGAATACGAGATTCCTATGTGAATTTTTGACCAAAACAGTTTGGCGCCCACCGTGGGACAAGTGGTGCTTCATTCTAAAGAAATTCCATACATCATCTCCTCTATTTGATCTTTAATCCCAAAGATGTCAACCCCACAAAAATCTATTTCGGCCTCTACATCGTCCTCCTTTCCTCCTCTTCCTTCCATTACAGGAAGTCAGAAGAAGACTAATGACCGTCATAAGAAAGTGGACGAGCAGCCGATAAAAACTGACTATTCTGTCTTCACAGGATCCCAGGTTCAATCTGTTGATCCTGTTATTACTAACAGCGATTTGTTTTTTTGATTAAGTAGGTGAATAATCAAATGGATCAGCAAGAAAAGACCAATCAAACAGTGATGAAGGAGATCAAGCAGCTTAAGAAGTCTAAGAAACCTGTGGAGGAACAAAGTCCTCTATTTCCCATGCATCTTGACTTCAACGCTTCAGGATCCTCAGATATGTCTCGCTACAATTACAAATCAGCACCAGGCTTCACTACAGCCCCTACAATGACTTCTCAGGCCGCTGGGTATGCAGGGAGTACTGCTGGATTCTCAGGAGCTGTCCCACCAGAATCCTCACAGTCACGCTACAAGGATCCTTGGATTCCACTACCGTCGGGATCCTTAGTCACGTCATCTCAAGGATATCCCTATTCTGCTGGGAATATAAGCCAAAATCCCCAAGGATATCAATACTCTAACCCCTCTGTTTCTGCAGGAATCTTCAAGACCAGCTCCTCAGATGTGCATGATGGCGACTTCATCCCCATGCAAACAGCAGCCACTACAGAGTCGAGCATCCCAACGAGCTATGGATATAATCCCAGGATCCCAGTCCAGAATCCTGTCCCAGGTAATGTGTCCAATTCCATTCCTATCGTTTCTAACTAGGGCGCTCTTTATGATGCATGTAGTCATCCATGTCACACCCCAACCGACGGCGGAATTTACGTCGGGGCATGATGATTGTCCAAATGCTCATGACACTACTTAAAGTTTCAATACTTAATCATTACCAAATTCCAATTCATACAGGAGGTTCAAATACACATAACATAACATAAAGATAAAGTCTCAATTGATTTAACTAGGTCCAAAGCATCCTAGATGTAGCATCAATCAAGTATAGCTCAAACTGCATTTCCTGTAACATGTATAAAATAGAGAGTGTCAACTAAAAATAGTTGGTGAGTAAACATAGGGTTAAAATACATATAGTAGTTTGAAAAGCGATTCAAATGTCACATGTAGAATCAAGCATGTATGAATAAACCAATGTTGAATTTTGTATAATCAAACCTTGATGACTAGTGTCCGTAACTCAAAAGTCACGCTATGATGAAAATAGGTTTCAATCACCCGTATGCCAATTACCGGTCAAATTCAGGTGGGTTGTCAGCCAATAGATCTATCATTGTTACCATAGGCTTTTTATTGTTAATGATTACACTGATGAACGATGAATGATGAATAAAACACAACAGTTTGACATATAGCATGTAATCACACATAGACATAGAATGAAAATGCATTGTTTGTAAAATGAAAAAGGAGTTGATGTTTGAATATGTATACATGTCACATACCAAAGCTTGAAAATGAAAATGGATTATGAGTACTCACCTGAAGCAGTGAGTGAAATATGCAGTGAGTGAAATATGGGATTAGTCTGATAGATATAAAGGCGATCTATCTGTACCCTAAAATATAAAGGCACCTAAAGGTTCAGTGATATGGATCAAACGTCTAAGTATACTATTTAGACTAACCGAGTCATTTTAAATGAGTTAACCCGGTAACCGTTGGTGATAATTATTTGTGTTTGATAGAAGTGTATTTATTTCATAAAAATAAATACAAGTATATTTAAATATGATAGTAAACGTGTTCTCAAATTTATGAGTTATAATTCGAGTGGGTTACGTAAACAATATTTTTGTACTTGTGTTGGGTCCACTTCTTATCATGCTAGAATATATATGAATATTTATTTTATACAAAAATATATTTTAGGGTGTTAACGGAGTTTTGTTGAGTTCTAATCATTTAACATAATAAAAATGAATATAAAATAAATTTGAGAAATATTCTAATAAACTTTCGTTGTTGTAAACAAAAGTATGAATATAAATTTTACGAAAGTAAATTTGATTGAGGTGTGTGAGAGACCATTAATTCAAGTCCCTTATATTTATAATGAAGTTTTCAATTATACACGACCCAAATGATTTCATTTTGGGATGTGATTGTTTAAGATATTAAATCTATAATTTCTGAGACTTTAAAATCCAAGTTTTACAAACGTGAAATAGGGAAAGAAAAATATATGAGTATACTTTATTTTAAGATTATCAGACGAGGTGTTTAATTTTGAAGATTAAAATAAATTGAGTTAAGTATAAGATTAGTATTTTTCTTTAGAAATTATGGTTAACCCGAATGCTCGCAAGTGAGCTTCGTGACTAGGTCAAACTAATAGAACAAAATAATGAAGAAAGATTTCTTACTTAGTGTAAGTAAGGAGAAGGATTAGGATGCTTGAACTCCACTTGAGCTCCTTAAGATTTCCTTATGGGTGATTGAAGTCTTCAAAGTTAAAGAGTTTAAATGGGATTTTCATAAGATTTTTGGTGGGGGTCTTGGAATACTGACGAAGAGTAACAAGGGGAATTTGAGTGAATTCTTTTTCTTTTGTGGGTTATATGTTCTGGCCCAAATGGTACTTAAATAGAGAGGAAAAGTTATGGTTAGGTGAGTGGAGTTCTCCTACAGCAAGCAGAGAGTTTTTAGAGATATGAATGGGTGAATTAATTTTTGTGGAAGTAAAAAAAAGAGTAGGGTAGTTGATAGACTACAACTTTGTCAAACTTCTAGCACTACAAATCCATGAATTGAGATTTGCTTGAGTGTCAGGGATATCTATGAAAATATCTCTCCAATGAAAATTAAATGAATTTGACTTGGGGTAAGGGTGGTTGGCGAGAACTGTTGAAAGAAAACATATAGCATTCTTGTGATTTTAATACTTACTTATAAGTCTAAATAAATGGGTTTTATATATGTCGTGACATTTCAAAGTAGAAACTAGATAATTAGTGTGTTTTTAATTCAATTAAATGGATTTAATGGTGTGTGGCTTTGGTTACCACATTAACGTGAGATAGAAGAATAGAAATAAGGGGGTTTCAACTAGTCATGACTTATTAATTGTTATTAATTGATGATCATAATTGTGGTATGTCTTTTATCTATTTAGACTAAAAGAAGTATAGAATTTGTTAACGTTAAAAAAAATAATGGTTTGAGTCAATTTATAAATCACCAATTTATAAAGGGTATACGTATAAGATTATAAAAGCTTAACATTTGAACTCTTAAATATTTTACTACTATCTTTGTATAGTTTTCGAGTTAACAAATAATATCACCGCTGATCTCGCATTGGGTTGACTCGGGTATGATCTTAGCATGAATAATAGTATATATAAAAATGTAATGAGATCAAATATGATTATCAAAAATTCTCAATATTTATTGCTTGAATAAAATTAGAAATTCCATGGATAAATGGAAGCGGGTCGGGTTACAAATATGAAAAATAGACGGATGTCACAATCCAAGTATCGCTAGGGAGCTCCAGAAGTTGAAAGAGATGATATCGAGTGTTCCAGGGATCATGAAACCTATTCCTAAGGTTCCTTTAAAAAAGCCACAAGATCTCTAGATTTACTTGGCCGATTTCCCAAGTGGAGATCCCGAAGCGTTTACAAACTCCAAGCATGAAGCTTTACGATGGAACCACAGATCCTGAAGAACACGTGGCACATTACAGGGAGCGTATGGAGATCAATCCCATTCCGGTAGAAATCAAAGAAGCCTGTCTATGCAAAGGCTTTGGTTCAACCTTAACAGGACCAGCCATGAAATGGCTACTGAGCATTCCTCCTAACACTATTACGTCATTTTCTCATTTAGTTAACCTGTTTAACAATCAATTTTCTTGCAGCAGAACCTTTGAGAAGCTCACAGGCGACCTGTACTGAATAGTTCAGAAGCCAGATGAGCCTCTTAGAGAATACATTGCCAGATTCGGACGAGAATCTCTTGAGTTTCCTAATATGGATATGGCAGCAGCCGTAGAAGCCTTTAAAATGGGGCTCTCTAAAAATTCACGTTTTTATGATGATCTTGTCATGACTCCTTGCAGGAACTTGACGAAGTACGCAGCAGAGCCTTGAGGTTTATCCGTTTGGAGGATGACAAAAAGATCCACCAAAGGCTGGACGTTCCTAAGTATGATCCTAACAGTAAAAAGGCGGAATCCCCGGGGAAGCCATATAGATCTCGTCCATACTCTAAACCGGAAAATCACTAAGTCAATGTTGTTAACCAAGATGATGATGATGAGGAGTATCCTAAGGTATCTGAGTATTGTTTTTCTGTTGACATTGGTGGCCTAATGTGTGCAATGCAGGATCTTGGTGAAAAGGCAAGATGGCCTAGAAAGACTGATAAACAGGGATCCTGGAAAGACAAGACCAAGTGGTGTGCCTTCCATGAAGATTTTGGCAACCTAACAGATGAATGTATAGCACTCCAAAAGGAAATTAGCTATCTACTCACCAAGGGGCATCTCAAAGAATTGATAGGCAGAAAGAAGGTCAAGACTCAGGAAGCCGACAAGGTGCCTCAGAGAGCAGCTTCTCCACCCCAGGATGCTCAAATAATCAACTTCATCTCAGGAGGTTCAGACATCTGCGGCACCTCGTACTCCTCGGCCAAGAAACATGCTAAGGAATCCAAATCTGAACAGGGTGACAGACCTGTCTGGACATCCACTCTAACTCAAGACAAGCTCATATCCTTTGATGAGAGTGACCGTTCTCATGTTTAGGATCCTCATCACGATAGTCTTGTGGTTACTTTATATATTGCTAACCATTTTGTTCACAGGATCCTGATTGATAATGGAAGCTCAGTAAACATAATCCGTCTTGATGTGCTCAAGAAGATAGGGATCCCAAAAACTGAAATAGTTGCAAGATCCTCAGTCCTGGTTGGCTTCAGCGGTGAAACTAAAAGCACCATTGGGGATATCAGGTTGCCGTTATATAAAGAGGGGGTAAATTCTATGCAAAAATTCTGTGTTATAGATTCTCTCTCTTGTTGCAATATTATTCTTGGCAAGCCATGGATTCACGAGATGAAGGTAGTCCCTTCAACTTATCACCAGTGTATCAAGCTTCCTACACCCTGGGGAGTTGTGAGGATTGAAAGTGACCAGCAGGAAGCCAAGTATTGTTATTCAATGTCGATGAAGAACACCACTAAGGTGATGAAGGGATAGCAATTACAGAAAAGGGCATTTGAAGTACAGGATGACAGGGAGCTTGATATCAAAGAAGTGCCTCTAGACCCTGGGAATCCTGAAATCAAGGTGCTGTAGGAACAAGCATCCCAGCGAATGTTGAGCAGGAATTACTCCAGCTTCTCCAAGCCAGGACTTCAACTTTCGCCTGGAAGCATGAAGACATGACAGGTATCCCTAAACATGTAATTACTCATAAACTTGGTTTAGATCCTTCTTTCAGGCCTACACAGCAAAAAAGGAGGAAGTTCGCTCCAGAGAAGAATATAATCATCCAGGAGGAATTTGACAAGCTTCTCAAAACCAAGATGATTAGAGAAGTCAAATATCCCAGGTGGCTAGCGAACGTGATGGTGGTCCAGAAGAAGAATGGAAAGTGGAGAGTTTGTGTTTGTGACAATCCGACTTTTCAGGTCATTTTCTGACATTAACTGAATGTAAATCGTATTAAATGTTGTGTGAGAATTTATGTGCTTAACTGTATTGACTTTAGCAAATTAGGGTTTTGTGTGATCAATCACTATGAGCATGCACTAAGTTCAAACGTTTGATATTCTATGATTTCACTTTATGATTTTATGTGATATATTTGTATATATTTCACATGTATTTATTGTTCTATGTGAGTTTTAATCATTAAATCATAGATTTATATCTATAATTTTATGTAACCTAAGGATTTAATTACAAGCTATTATTTATGGCTTTATGTGATTTAAATATATAAGTTATAGATTTAATTCTATGATTTTATGTGGAATTAAATACATATGCATATAATATGATTTAATTACATATATGATTTTATGTAATTTAAGGATTCTAGTTACAAGTTATTAATCATAGAGTTATGTGATTTAAATATAAAAGTTATGATTTTATGTGATTTTAAATAGATGATTGTGGAGTTATATCCCATGATTTATTTTAGTAAAACGAGATTCATATTTCCTATAAACGTTATACGATTTGTATATTTTGACATTCCTCGTATATTCGTGGTTAGAAACATTTCTTGTTAACTCCGTTAGAAATCCGTCAACACTCTTAAACTTCGAGGGATTATTTAATTCCTAAACTCATTTTATTTACTCAAAACTGCAAGCACCCATCCTGTAATTGTCCAAACTTGAGTCCTATTAGGAATTAATGGCAGGGACCATTTCTGTCATTTAATTAAAGTCAATTTAATGTCCCATTCATACCTCAATGGAAACCGTCGAGCCCTCATCGCTGTATTGATTTCGGACATTCAACCTCCGATCGGTTACACTTAGCAAGCTGATCATTTAACCCAACCATAACTACCACGATCAATTGGACAATCACAAATCACCCTCTCCCTATCGCACCCTATCATTCTCCCTCTCGTTCTTGTTTTCCGGCGACACAAAAACACCAAAAACCACCACCGTTACAGTCCTGCAACACCCCCATTGAACCTCACTCATCACTTCTGGGTGATTGCGAGCACAACAACAACAGTCTTGGAACATCGCAGTGACCCCAGAGTTCGAGTTCATGAATCGGTCGGGTTCGTTTCGGCATCAAAAACTTCTTTTCTCTCATCTCCGACTCGAGGTAATGAATCCTTAGTGTTAGTCGAACATTTTTATGCGTTTTATTTGAGTTTCGCGATTTTCCAGCGACCGGAGCTAGGGTTCGATCACCGGAGTTCATAATGAAGAAGATGAGGACTGGCGAGTATAAGTTATATATTTTATGTTCTGGATTGTAACCAGACGCCAATCTGGCACGACTGGTTACGGCGCCGGTGTTGCATGCGAGAGGCGCGGGTTCAAAACCCGGCCGTTACTTTTTTTTCTTTTCTGTGTGTTCCCGTAATCCGGTATCAGTTCCACAGATTGGATAAAATCAAAACATTTCGAGTCTGTTAACAAATGGGAGATCTATCCTAGCGGTTGGGACTTGGTTCTGTGAACGAGAGGTCGTGGGGTTCGAACCCAGGCGACCTCATTTCTGTTTTTTTTATGAATATGGCCATTTGTCGAGTTAAAGTTGCATAAGACGATCCGTTGGTAGATTGTAAAACCCGTAAAACGTATCTCCGACTAGTAAACTCGTAAAGTTTGACGCTTTGGACTAAAACATAGTTTTCTTAACACAATTCATATACAATGATATAAAAACTATGGTTTTCTCATAAATAGAAAAATATAAGTATGTATGTATTTTGAGTCGATTAATATATAAACTTATATTGTTGGATTTTATTGAATCGAATGGATGGTTTATTCGAACTCTTAAATACATGTACCTTGTTTTCTAAATCCGTTAATAACGTCACTTGAACGTTTAGTTATATATATATATATATATATATATATATATATATATATATATATATATTATATTTATTTATTTATTTATTACTTTTTTTTATGAAAGATTTAAACTTAGAAAATATATATAATATTGGTATATATTGTATTTTCTCGCGTATTACGATAATCGCTCGGATTTGGCACACGTGCCATCCTCGACTCGTCTTGAATTCCTCGATCACTCGTTTTGCCGTCTGCGTTAGATTTATTAGTTTATAGAACACACACTTAAACATTTATCCTCGTTAGGTGATTGATTGCTTGCACAAGACTCGTTCTTGCTACTTGAATTAACTGTTTTATATGGAAACTTTGCTGAGCAACCTAAGGTGAGTTTCACGGCCCCATTTTACTATTTTAAATCCTGTTGGGGGAGATTAACATGCAACATTTGAACTATTAGATAATTATATCACCTGAATGATAGTGGCACACTTATGATAAAGCCCTTACTTTATAGTTACTGTCAATGTGACATCAGCGGGAACTTATTTAGTAGATCTACTAGGTTTGACAGCCCCACCCGGGTCAGTCGCTCTGGCACGACTGGATATCGAACGGGTGTTATAAACTTCTTAGTCTTAACGAGGCACAATTGAACTTGTCGAGCTTCAGTAACTTGATAGCTAGTTAATCTAGTCAAACGTGCACTGATTTCTTGAAAATAGTCTAGCTAACTATTGATATATTATCTGGATTTTACCGAACTGTTAAACTGATGAACTGATTAAACCTGTGAACTCACCAACCATTGCGTTGACACTTTAGCATGTTATTTCTCAGGTCGCTAAACTGGATTGTCTACCATGAGCTAGGATGCACCCCATGAGGATTATTATTGTCATGCATTCATCATAGACTTTAATACTTTTCAAACTAATTAACTTTTGGTTTGCGCATGTTTTGGCACTTGAACATTTATTACAACTTTTGTCGTTTACGCTTCTGCATTTAAAAACGCATTTACTTTGGTTTTACTTTTACATTGCATATAGATTGTTTGTATGGCTAATGTGTTCGATCCTGGTTTGTCACATTCCCTGCGACGCGTTGTCGCGTGTGGGATTTTGGGGGTGTGACAGTGTTGATTACACAGACTTGAATAAGGCCTGTCCTAAGGATCCTTTTCCACTTCCCCATATTGATGCTATGGTGGATGCCACGGCTGGTCACGAGATGCTCACCGTTATGGATGCCTCAGTAGGATTCCAACAAATTCAGATGGAACCATGCGACCAGGAGCATACAGCATTTATGACTCCAACAGGTATATATTGTTACACTGCTATGCCCTTTGATTTGAGAAATGCAGGTGCCACCTACCAGAGGCTCGTCAATATGATGTTCAAAGAGCAACTAGGGGACACGATGGAAGACTACATAGATGATATGGTGGTGAAATCCAAGCAAGCTGAAGATCACGTCATGGATCTCCAAACTGCCTTCGATATCCTTGATCAGTATAACATGAAGCTCAACCCCTCCAAATGCCACTTTAGGGTGCGAGCTGGAAAATTCTTAGGATACATGGTTACCGAAAGAGGGATCGAAGCAAGTCCAGAGTAGATCAAAGCAATCCTAAATTTGAAGTCCCCATCAAATGTAAAAGAGGTACAAAGGTTGACAGGAAGAATCGCAGCACTCAACAGGTTCATTTCAAGATCCTTAGAAAAAAGTAAGGATTTCTATGATATCCTGAGGAAAAACAAGAAATTCGAGTGAACTGAGAAGCATGAAGAAGCCCTAAAGTGCCTAAAAGACTACCTGTCGGCAGCCCCGTTGCTAATGAAACCAGAAGATGGGGAGCCACTATATTTATATCTCGCTGTTTCCGGAAGCTCAATCAGTGCAGTCCTGGTAAAAGACCATCAAGGTCAGCAGCATCCGGTATATTATGTAAGTAAAACTCTGCTAGACGCAGAATCCAGGTATTCTCACCTTGAAAAATTAATTCTAGCTCTTATAATGGCTTCCACTAAACTTAGACATTATTTCGAAACTCATGTTATAAATGTAAAATCTAACTATCCTATTAAGGCAGTTCTCAGGAAGCCGGAAATGTCAGGTAGGATGGCCAAGTGGGCAGTAAAGCTGAGTGCCTATGACATCAAATATGAACCAAGAACAGTAATCAAGTCCCAAGCCTTGGCTGACTTTGTGGCTGATTTCAGTAGTGACATATAACCAGAAGTTGAGAAGGAAGTCCAGCAACTTGAAAAGCTCAAGGAAAACTGGATCCTCTATACTGACGGCTCCTCAAATGTCAGAGGAACAGGGCTGGGAATCCTGCTAAAATCTCCACATGGGGACATAATACCTCTATCCATATCCTGTGAATTCCAGGCTACCAACAATGAAGCTGAGTATGAAGCTTTAATTGCTGGATTACAGCTGGCCAGGGATATGGGAATCCTGTCTATACAAGTGTTTGCTGATTCTCTTATTGACTAACCAATTTAATGGCTCTTATGCAGTGAGAGGGGAGAATCTGATCAAATATCTTGAAATCGTTAAAAAATTGTCTCTATTTTTCGAAAATTTTAACATTTCGCAGGTACCAAGAGAAGATAATTCAGAAGCCGACGCCTTGGCAAACTTGGCTTCATCGCTCAGGATCCCTGAGGATATCAAGATTCCAATAACTCATATCCTGACACCAGTGATAGCTCAACAAGAAGCTCAGGCTGTTGACCATAATGCAGGTGCAAATGTTGAGAATCCTGGAGATGCTCAGGAATCCTGGACTTACCCGATCAGGAAGTATCTTGAAGATCGGGAGATTCCCAATGGCGAAAACCCCAGAGCCTTTCGCACAAAGGTAGTACCCTATACCATAATTAATAATATCCTATATAAAAGATCTCTTTCAGGTGTCTACTTAAGGTGCCTAGAGAAGTTAGAAGCTCTTGAGGTACTCGAAGACATCCACAGTGGAGATTGTGGGAACCATACCGGGGGTAGGGAACCGTTCTCTAAAGTTCTTAGATTCGGATATTATTGGTCAACTATGAAGAAACACGTCGTGAGCTTCTCACGGAAATGCGATGCTTGTCAAAGGCATGGCAATATCCTCCACCAACCCGCTGAGCATCTGCATCCTATAGTATCCCCATGGCCATTCATGAAATGGGGCATGTATATTGTGGGTAAGCTGCCAAAGGCTCCTGAAGGAAAGGTGTTTATGTTTGCCATGACGGATTACTTCTCCAAGTGGATTGAAGCAGAAGCCTATGTTCAAGTTAGAGAGAAAGAAGTGATATCCTTCATCAAAAGGAACATCCTCACCAGATTTGGGTTTCCGGCAGAAATCATATACGACAATGGCTCCGAGTTTATAGGCAAGAGAACTACAAGCTTTTGTGAAAGCTGGGGTATCAAGATGATCACTTCAACACCTGTTCATCCCCAAGCTAATGGGAAAGCAGAATCCAGCAATAAGATCATCATCAACAACCTCAAGAAAAAGCTGGGCTCTAAGAAAGGGAAATGGGCTGAGGAGCTGCCATTTGTCCTTTGGGCAGATAGAACCACACCTAAAAATGCTACTGGCCAAACGCCATTCTCATTAGTATTTGGGGCAGAAGCTGTGATCCCTACGGAGATGGTACTCCCAACAGCCAGAGTCAACTGCCAGGATCCTGAAACCAACAACCAGAATCTCTTTCAGGATCTCAAAACGGTTAAGGAGCTCAGAGATATGGCCAAAATTCGGATGACATCTTATCAACAGCGGATAGCAAAATCCTATAACAAGAATACCAGGCTAAGAAGATTCCAAGTAGGTGACTTGGTCCAAGGAAGGCTTTTCAGAATACTACCAATCCTGCTGACGGGAAGTTAGCACCCAAGTGGGAGGGCCCTTACCTTATAGATTCTGAAGAAAGGAAGGTGGCATACCGTTTGGTAAATATGGAAGGAGAACCTCTGCCAAGAGCTTGGAATGCCGTCCACCTTAAAGCTTATTTTATGTAAGAATCCCACCGGAATCCTCTCGGAATCCTAAGGATCCTCACTGCAGAAATACTACAAGGTACGTATACTAATCCGATTTCAATACCAATATTATTATCTTTATGACACATTACTGACTTAAGCATCGGAGTGGTGTTAGCTAAGCTAACACCCACCCCTCACCAAGTGTTGAGTATTTTGCAGATTTTGAGAATCCTAGAGTGTTTCGGGTATATCCCCAGTTAGAGGTTGGCTACCTCTCCCACGTCTAAGGTGTCATGCGTACCTTCTAAGGTTTGAGAGGCTGACTACTCTCCTAAGTTTGGGTAATCGCCACTAGCGCACGACCCTCGAAAGGAGCGCACGTTGTCCACCAGTATGCTCAAAATGCCCGGACCAGTCCATTCCAGGGGTGGCTGACAATCTTGTGATTGTAGACTGCTGGGCGAATTCTTAAGGTTTATAACACTGACGTGTTATCTAAGGTTTTGGCATTATCATGTCACATACGTATGGGCTTGTCCCCAGTTTTGGCTTAGTCCCAAGTAAAAAGGGCTTGTCCCTAGTTTTGGCTTAGTCCCAAGTAAAAAGGGCTTGTCCCCAGTTTTGGCTTAGTCCCAAGAATCCCAGGTTTATCCCCAGCTTATCTTTGAACTTACTATTTCACTCTCAGAAGCATTAGCTTCGGCCGAAGGCCAAGAAGCTTCTAAGGATCCTTTCAGGTTCCTGAGGAAGTTGAGATAGTTCCAAGAGAAGTGATTTCAGGATTCCTAACGGAATCCCGAATAAGATGAAAGAAGAAATGGCTGTTTGAATCAAGAAGTCGACTAAGGTAAAATTCGAAGGTCATGTGACTTAAGTTCTTATTAATCTTGAAGCCTAACCTATTTAATTGTTCAAATCTCAAATTGTTTTCCAACATACAAGTCTTTTTTAAGATTCTTGATAAATTTTATACTCTAATTATATCTATGAAATTTCAATGTAAGACATAACATGAGAAACCAAAAGATACTGATATTATTAACATGCACGAAAGATTTTGAGCTTCCCAAGCTTCATCCTGAAAACCTCAGGATCCTTCCACTTGAGAAGCTCGGAAGTCAAAAGTTTTTAGGAATCCTGGTTTCGTCTTGTAAACAGAAGATCCCTCCACCAGGATCCCTACCATTGTTTGTTGTTTGTTGTTTGTTGCTTGTTTCTTATAGGAACCATAAAGACATTGTTTAACAAAAAACCATCAAACTAAAAAAGTGGACCCAGACCGTTGCATTATCCGCATTACCCACTACCTTCCCTTCCTCCACTGGCGTCACCACGTCCTCCAGCTTCTTGCCTTCTCCCAGCTCCAACACATAAGCTCTTGTTATCGCCACCGGAGAATCCGGAACCGTCTTTGAGGAGCCACAATCGTTCTCATCCTTCCCTGCCACATCACCGTCTCCTCCTCCTAACGATTCGAATACTAGCCTCCAGCCTCCCATGTCCCAACCTTGCACTTGGAATCCAGCCGCTTCAGCCTCTTCTGCCATTTGGATTTTGCACTCCAGGACGCTCAGGGCAGCTGAAAGCTGGCCAATCTCAGCATCGGTGGCCATCTTGGCTTCTAGGGCCAGACGCTGTTCAGTAAGCTTGTGCTCGTAGAACAGGGTCTTACCCTTAGGAGTGTCAGCTTGGGCCTGGATCTTATCGTTGGCCTTAGCTAGCTTCCTCTCCATATCCATGGCCTGGGTGCTCAGCTTCTCAATACCCTACACAAACAGGAATCCTGGTCAGCAGCTGTAACAGGTATGAAACTAACATAAATATTGTTTGAGCTTCTTACCAGGTTGATCATGGTCTGCATCGAGAGGATCTTGTTGCTGACCTCGGAAGGGGCAAGATCTTCAAAGGTTTCCAGGTACACGGGAGCTGCAGGAGTCTCAGGAGCCTTCCGATTCTTGGAAGACGAGGCCTTTGGCCGGCTAACAGGCGGCTTGGAGGTGGCAGGATGTTCAAGTTGTTCCTTCTTGACCTTGAGGAGATTGTCAAGATCCTTCAGGGAGAACGTAGAGCTGGATTTGGGAGCTGCAAACAGAAACAGGTTGTCAACGTTTAGGATGCTTGAATAACTAAAAAAGTTCAAAATCCTACAAAACCTTACCAGACATAGCGGAAGTATGATCGGCCGAGTAGCTGTTTTCATTGGCAGTTGCTTCAAGGACCAGGGCGTTTTTCGTTGGCAGGAATCTGGTAGATTGCTTCAAGCTTCTTAAAATCAGTCTGCTTCTTGATAAGATTCTCAAACTTAGGTACTGTAAGAAAGAGAACAACAAAAAAGTCAGATACATATTGGAAATCCAGTAACAATAAAAGAACTCAATGTCCTACCCTTCTCAACCCACTTCAACGACAACTCCGTCCCCCCAGGAATTGAGTCTCGTTTGACGGAGAAGAAACGTTTCTTCCAGTCGTGGTCATTATGGGAAGCTCGGGGAATCAACTGGGAGGTGGAGGTACGAGCCTTAAGAACGAACCGGCTACAACCATGGGTTCTTAATTGGTATGCTTCACAGATCTCAGGAATCTCAATGTTGAGATTCCTGGTTTGGTTCAACTGGTCAAGAGAATACAGGATTCTCCAAACCATTGGCATGGTTTGGGAGTAGGAGAGCCGGGTGGTCTTGAAGAATTGGGTGATAAGCTCCGGAAAGGGGAATGTCATCCCAAGCGAGAAAGGGTAGTACATAAAGCAAACCCAGGTGGTAGAGATGAAGTCGGACTTGGCTTGAGGGTCGAAGGTTCGAAAAATCGTTTCCGACGGAAAAATACCGGAGTTCTTCAACTCATGGATGTCTCCGTCGTCAAAATTGCAGGTTTCTTCCTCGCCGGGGACGATGTACCCCTGATCGTGGAAGTCCTCGACGACCGGAGAATTCAGCGAAGAAGACGACCGGGTGTTTTTCTTGTCCATGGCCGAAAAACAAGAAGAAAATGAGAAAGATGAAGACGGACTGACCTGGAATATCGGAGAAGCTCGAGAGGGTTTATGAAGAAGATGGTAAAAATCTCATTGTGTGATCTCCTATTTAAAGAGAATATCATGATTACCATCACATCCGTTGGGCGTCGAGAAATCAGTCACTTCTCAACTGATTTTACCGTCTATACGCCGTGAAAAGGGCATCTTTTTGAATTTTAACAGCTGTCAAACTTATCCACATCTGTTGAAATTCAAGGGGCAATTGTTGAGGGTATATTTTCAGGATGCTCGCAGGAAGCTCATGTGGTTCAGGAATCCTATTATCGTCTGGGAATCCCACTCGTTTAGGTATCCTGATTTATTTTATCTAACTAACCCTCATATTTGTCACGTGTCTATTGTGACAATCCGCATTTTTAGGTCCTTTCCTGTCATTAACTTCACGTAAACTGTATTAAATGTTTTGTGAGCATTTATGTGTTGACTGTATTGACTTTAGCAAATTAGGGTTTTGTATAACCATCACTATACGAGCATTCACTTAAAGTCTAGATGTTGGATATTCTATGATTTTATGTAAATCGTACGTTGTGAATTCATGAGAACGTTTCGTCATTTCATGTGACAATTTAACTTATGATTCTATGTGATATATGTATATATATTCATACGATTTTATTTTATGATTTTATGTGACAACGTGCCATGAAATTATACGTATTGTTTTATGATTTTATGTGAGTTAAGTCTATGATTTTATATGAATTAAACCTATGATTTTATGTGAACCAAATATAAATAATTATGGGCTATTATTCATTATCTAAGGTTTACGTTTTATAAACGTTACGTGTTAAGCATGTGTGATATACACTTGTACATTCACCGATAAGATTATCTCCGTTAACTCCGTTAGAGTTAACTAAGGACTTCTAATTTCCAGGGGTCATTCCTGTCATTTTATAAAATTCCTAAACTTTATTTAAATGAGTTATGTTGTTAATGGACCAAAACTATCAATTGAAAGAAGTCGATTTGCACCAAAATTAAAATAAAAAAAAAAAAAAGGAGAAATAGAAAACGGAGAAATAGAAAACGAAACAGTCGGTTCATTCTTCACCTTGCGAAACCGACATCGAAATCAAATCCCCATCAAATCCTCAATTCAATTCGCCGGTTACAACTGGATTCAATGATTTCACCCCCTCATTTGGTTGATTGTAACTCCATTTGATCAAAAACCTCACTTTGAGCTCTCTTTCTAAGACCCGCGGAGACACCACACCACCACCGACCTTCACCCAACCGCCACTGTTTCCCTTAGGTTGCGAGTTCGAGACCCGACCTACGCTTTTTATTTTCTGTTTTTATTAAAAACCGGTTCTAGCCCATCCCGCTGGTAGATAAATATTTATGTTCGACAAGTGAACCAGCTGAAGACTTGTCCTAGTGGTGGGTGCGCTGGTTGTCAACCTGGAGGTCATGGGTTCGAACCCGGTGACCTCTACATTCATTTTTTTATGCTTATGTTTTTCTTGTGTTTATGAATTTGGCCATTTGTTGAGTTAAAACTTGCATAAAATGATTCCTTGGTAAATTATAAAATCCGTAGACTAGATAATGATTTAGAAAACTCTAAAAACTGTCGTTTTAGATTCAAAATGTAATTTAAATGTTTTTGTGGTGTGGATTAATCTAAGTGATAGTTTTAAAGTCGTGATGATTATCCATCATAATTAAATACATTTATATATATTTGGTCTATTAAGACACGTGGGATTATTAATATATAGATTTATGTAACTCGGTTTATAAACTCGTTATTAACGATGCTTTGCGCGTTTGGTTTATATATGTTATATAAATATATTTATTTTGATACTGGAATTTGGAAAGTATATATTATTGGTATGTAATGTATTTTTGGGTCATTTCGGTAATCGCTTGGATTTGGCAAGCGTGCCATCTTCGACTTGTTCTGGACTTCACGGTCATTCATTTTCATCATTTACGTTAAACTTAGTCATTTTCCAATAGAACACACTTTTATATTATTATGCTCGTTAGGTGGTTGGTAGAACAAGCCGCTATTTGCTATACTGACTGTTGTTGATTATCTGGTTTTGCTGTGCACTCTAAGGTGAGTTTCACGGCCCCTTTTTACCTATTTTAATCCTGTTGGGGGAGATTAAAATGCAAACACTTGAACTGTTAGATAATTATATCACCTGAATGATAGTGGCACACTTATGAAAAGTCCTCACTTTTAGAGTTACTGTCAATGTGACATCAGCGGGAACTTATTTGGTAGATCTACTGGGCCTGACAAGCCCCACCCGGGTCATTCGCGCTGACTCGATTGGATATCGAACGGGTGTTATATACATCTTAGTCTTAACGAGGCACAATTGAACTGTCGAGCTTCAGTAACTGGATAGCTAGTTTATCTAGTCAAACGTGCACTGATTTCTTGAAAATAGCCTAGCTAGCTATTGATATATTATCTGGATTTTATTAACTGAACTTGAGCATGAACTTGAACTGTTGTTGAACAGTCAACCTAGAACTTAAACTTGAACTGTCGAGGAACAGTTGATTTACACTGAACTGGGACTGTTGTTGAACAGTCGATTTACATTAACTGGAACTGTTTTTGAACTGATAAACCTGTGAACTCACCAACCTTTGTGTTGACACTTTTTAGCATGTTATTTCTCAGGTTGCAGATGTTCGAGTATCACGAGTACGCATGCATGAGTCTTGAAACACTTTTAATGTCTTTGAACAAGCCACGTCACATTGGGTGACAAAGAATTTACATAAGTACTTTTATTGTATTTACGCTTCCGCGTTTGTAAAACTCTAATTATATATTTTAATGAAATATGAAACGTTTTTATTAATTATAGGTCCTTTGGTGTAACTAATGGACGGCGATCCTGGTTTGTCACGCTCCCTACGGCGCGTTGTCGCTCGTGGGATTTTTGGGGGTGTGACAGATTGGTATCAGAGCCATTTGTTACAACGAACTAAGATTCTTCTTAGACTGTAACAGTTTTGCATTAGTTGCACATAAACATTTTTCTCATGCATCGTGATACTCACTCTTACATGCACCTGGTTTACGATTTGTCGTTTACATCATCCAACCCCCTTATACTTACGGCGAGGAGCCGGTTAGTCTTGAGTCATTTTCCTTAACCTCTCTGAGCCATGTACCTCTTGGTTAACCGCATGGACCACGAGACGTCGAATCAGATCAAAGGATCACATCTTCACTCTTGACGAGTCAGTTGCTGCTCGAGATTATTCTAGACTGAAGGACTGGGCGTGGTACCCAGATGTTAGGCGAGTACTTACTTAGGAAGGTGGTGTGATACCTCTTCGTGTTCTTAAACCTTTTTCTCCTAGTGTGTGAGATTCTTGTTGAACCTGACCTATCTGCATCGCTGAACTCTCATGTTCAGGAAACGTAATCATGACGTGCTAATAGTGCGATCATTCAACTTTAGTAGTAGCAGCATTGTGTGGATTCAAGTGGTTTCTTGTGGGGACACTTGTGTCTACCTTCGTTATCCTGATCTTTTCACATTTGCTCTGATCTTCCCAGATCTTTCTCTCCTCGTTTCTATCGCATGGTTGCGTTGGAATGAAGCAACTTGAATGAGACTCTTATAAACTAAATAGTACATGATGTGGACTGACTGATTTTTTTTCTCATATATATCGAATTTGTGATCAGGTTGGTATGTGTAGTAATCATTATGTTTCTTCGAGCTAAACTTGGGTTATTGTGATAAATCTTATCCAAATCCTCTTGAGCTAAATTTCTGGCTGACTCGCTTCGGGTGGGTCAGTCCAATTATAACGAACATATTGTTCTCGAGACTTTTCTCTATACCGAATCTGGTCAAGATAACCTTGGGTTAGTGATCCCATTCTTGATACCCACTCTGAGGATATCTCATTTGTACTCCATAATACCTGGTAGCTGAAGTAAGAGGAACTATGGTGACCATATAGGGTAAATTACAGTTACGGGTGCACACGTAAATGTGATTTGCAGTGTATGGAAATCCTGAGGAATCCAAAACGGCAAGCTGATGGTTGTAAAGGATACAATCTCTTACCTTAAACCCCATGACATCCGAATGTCGAGCATGTTCGCCTCAACCAGATGGTTGAAGTCATCCATCCTTCTAAACGCTATCACACCTGATCTCATACCTTTCTAGTATTGGATTCTAATCCATTTGCAAAACTTTTTGGAGCATATT
>JBCNJP010000340.1:0-42171 GCA_039602395.1 Deinandra increscens subsp. villosa
AATTCATATGTGAAAAAAATAAATAAATAAATAAATAAATAAAATAATTTAATGATTGAATAAATAACTAGGTAATCATTCTAATAAGTACATAAATCAGTAAATAATTGAATAGATACTAAGTAAATAAATGACGAAGTAAATGAAATAACTTAATGAAATAAATAATTGGGTGAATATTTATGTAATTGGATAAATGTAACCGAATAAATGATTGACAAAGTAATTATGTTGTTAATTAGATAATTAGATGAGTAGTTAACTAAATAGTAGAAAACAAATAAGTTATGACAAAAAGTTAACTACATAAATGGATGTTTTTATAAAAATAATTAGGTTTATTAGGTGTATAAAATCGTTTAAAGATTATTACTAAATAACTAGATGGATAGTCAAATAATACAAGATTAAGCAAATACTTTATTACTAGAAAATTTAACTGAATAAGTTTGTAAAATAAATACATACATATATTCCCAAGCATTTATAAAGGTTTTATAAATTGTGAGACTTGAAAGTGATTATTTTATACAATTTAGAACATTTTATAAACTTTAATTTATGGGGTTGGAGAATTGGTAACTTGATGGAATGCTAATAAGAAGCACAAAAGAGAAGAAGAAAAAAAAAACTGTGGTGGGGCTAGGTCGAACTCGCGACCTCCCACACACCAAGCAAGTTGCAAACCACTCGGCCAGGCTGGGTTTATTGGTTCTAGATCCGAACCAATTTGTTTTAATATGTTATGGCCAGTCATCTTCTTCCCCATTCACCCAACCCGGAAACCCTAGAACTTTGGCCATGAAATTAGAGGTCTAAACGTGTTTGAAAGCCAAAATTAACATGGGGCTTTTACTCCTTGAAGAATTCCGAACATAAAGGTGCAAAAGTTACCTTGAAATGTTTCCGGAAAAACGAGACCGAGAGGGTCGCCGGAGCTACGGCGGCGGCGATTAACCAGGCACGAGCAGGGACGGTTTTTGGTAGATTTTCGACGTGTTTAGGTGTGCAAATGACCATGAAGTCACGAGGGGCTATTTATAGGATCGAATACACGTTGAAAACGAGTTAATTCGGACTTTAAATGTCCGAATTGTTTCACGACGGGGACGATTAATACGAGATTAAACGACGGTTTTCGAGCTCGTAATGGTGATTAACTCGTCATTAGGAACGTTTAATGAAAAAAAAAACGATGAAACGGAAGTTATATTGAGATTTGGGTTGTTTTCCGGCGGGTGGCGGCGGTCGCCGACGGTGACTCCGCCGGAAAAACGGGACAGGGACGTGAAGTTTTTTGTTTTTTTTGTTTTTTCGTCTTTTATTTACTTATTTATTTGTTATTATTGTATATATATACAATACAAAACTGAACTTATGTTTTCGTGCCATTCGGATCCGGATCTACCCAATGTTCAACCGGTTTGTTTCCTCCTATAGTGCCATCTGGCGCTGCAGGTTATGTGCATCTTTTTAGTTGGCCATAGTAAGCGGTGGCTACGTGGTCACTCTGCTCCATCTCTTTCAAATACGCTCTTCACATTCTCTTTCTAAAACCCTCCGTTCTCTCGCTGTTGCTGCTTTCTCCCTCTACAACCTTCCCTTGGTTTACAGAATGAAAACCCCGAATAAGAAACAACGCCTATGGATCCGGCTTCGAGGTGATAAGAGATCCGTCTGGAGCGGAGGAGATAGACGGAGACGATGCCGGAGGAACACCTCAGGCTGCAGTTCTCACTCATTCTCGATGTATCTCTCTCTATCAACCTCTGAATCGATGTTTTCTTTCTGATTCAATCCAATCTCACACATATTCTTTCAATTGAAAAAAAAAGGATAGAGAAGAGAGGGACATTCAGAAATTATCATATTTCTCTTGCTTCCTACTCATGTTCATCGGCTTCGTCCCGTTAATTGACACTTCCTTCCCGCATCTTTGCAGGTTTGTCGGGTTTTTGTTATTATGTTCTTCTCGATCTTTTTCTGCCTCTGTTTTCTTAGGGATCTGCCTCTGTTTTCTTAGGGATTTAGCGATTTGGGGGTTTGGATTTGGGTTTAAGCGATTTTGTATTCTAATTCTAATTGGTTACTTAATTGATTCACTTGGTGTACCGGTTAATATTGTTCATCGTAATTGCTTATTTCTCCGGGTGTTCTTCAGGTTGGTATGCATTAATTTGCCCTCTTTGTTTTACGGAGCTTTGTTTTCAATGTTCTTATCATGTCCATTGCGTTGGATTGTGTCTAATTTCATCTTTATTGGTTTCTTCTTCAGGTGTTTGCTGTGGTTGTAGGCTATCTTCAAAGGTATGTTTCAATTTCTCTTGCTTCTTCTCTTCACTATTTACGAGTCTTCAATTTACACTCGCTGATCATCTAGGTTTTCGACATGTGTTTTATGTTTTTGTTTGCTGTTCATGGTGAGGTTAGTACTCTTGGAGGGTACATAAATGTATGTACTATTGGAGGATTAGTACTGTGTTTGGTTTTGGGGTACTGATTTATGCTTTAATTGGTTCAAATCCTTCATATTTGTCATTGTCCATACAGATTGATACGTTATCATATAGTTTTATATCCGACATTCCTTCAAAATTGAAAGGAATTTTTAATTTTAACATTTAAAAGCGGTTTCCATTTTGGTATGTATTCACAGATTCTCTGATGAGTTTCAGTAGCATTCATTTTAACTTCTACATGTCATAAAATCATTACAACAGATGATTGTAACTTCAAGTGTAGATTTAAACATACAATGATTTGATTTTGATGATGATAACTACTATGTTTTTGCTCAATCCTATAATCTCTAAATATGTCTGATTGATTGATGCAGGATTGGAACATTGCTAGGACAGTTTAATATACAAAAGTTAGCATCAAGCATTAATTTTGAAGGTAATTGTCTCAATTTTAAGGTTACTTTTCATCTTTTATTTCACAATACTGTTTCCTTTATCAGGTCCGTGTTACGGGAGATTGAGTTTCACTTTAAATGGGTTGGAGAAAAAGAATTGCATATATATACAATAGACAAGTTTACATATGGTTCCGTGCCTTTTTTCCCAGCTCAAAACATTTTTAATATTTATATATTGTTTACAAACATTTTAACAAATGTGGATTTTGCTGGCAATACATTTGCAGCCAGTGTATATATTCTCTTTGTTTCTCATGTCTTACAGATCTGAGCCAAATTTCTATTGTTGGTTTTTGTAGTCGGTACCGTTATGACATATCTATATGTTGGTTGGATGGTTTTGGACCCGGTTTTGGACCCCTTATCAGAAACTTATGACTAGGGTTTTCAAAAAATCCGAATCCGAAACCGAACCCGAAATATCCGAAATTCCGAACCCGAATATATCCGAAAATTTTCGGATTCGGATTCGGATAGTATTTTTAAAAATGTTCGGATATTCGGATATCCGAAATATCCGAATTATTATTTTTTATATTATTAAATTATAAATATTAGATGATTTATTTTAATATCCCTTTTATTAAATTACTCCCATCAGACTAAATCCCTTCCAATCCAATCTTTAGTATTACGCAACCTCTTCACTTCCCCAAATCTATCTTTAGAACCACGCAGCCCTTTCCTCCTTGTTTCGTTTCAATCGAACAGATCCGAAACAAATGGTGAGTTTGGTGTCTTCACCACAGTGAAGCGATAGCTCTAGCCTCTAGAAGCGGTTGTTCTAGAAGTTCATCGTCAAGGCGGCGGAGAATTAGTTCTAGGAGTTCATGGCACTGGATGCGTGGATCGGCGTCTTAAGTTCATCACATCCTTAAAATCTGGCTAGGTTAATCTTTTGTGTTAAATAATAGGTTCAGTGTTTGGATTACTCTTCTGGCATTCGATGATTTTTTATTATAGGTTGAATTTTTGGAACATCCATTCTTCTAAAATTCAATGTTTTGATTTTGCAATTTTGTTCTTTCATTTGAGCGTCTGTATGAAACAATTTGGAACAAATAGATTCATGTTTTGGCTTTTTTAATCTTCATATTTTGTGTAGGCTGTGTGTTTCGGATATCCGTTTTACTATCCGAATCCGTATCCGAAATTTCGGATATCCGAATTTCGGATATCCGAAATTTCGGATACGGATTCGGATAGTAAAATCAACTATCCAAAATTTTCGGATATCCGAAATTCCGGATATCCGGTTTTGAACACCCCTACTTATGACAGGCACTATATAAGACTTTGCTATTTGTATATATTTAACGTCAAAGTTGGTTTCGAAGTTCGAACACCTGCTGATATACTATTTTGGATGGTTTGTACAGATTCTATATGTTTTTAGATGATTTGGACGCCTTATTATAAATTTGGTTTTGAATGGTTGTTACGACAGATTCTATATCCGACGCCCCAATTTGCATATTTGTATAATATATGAACTGCCTCAACGATGGTTTTCGAATGACTGTGCTGATTTATTTTTTGTATAATACATGGACTGCCTCAAGGATGGTTTTTGAATGGCTGTGCTTATTTATTGGTTTGGAATGGCTATGAAGATTTATCTGAGCCTAGATTTATTACTATTGTAAACCTAAATCCCTATCTCATGTATTGTATGACTACACTTTATTATTTGAGTCTTCAACTTTCAATGTTATTGGGAAGCTTAATCGTTTACTGATTTGTTGAAAGTTCACTAATTTGTATTTTTTTCAGGGTTCAGAGCCATTGAAATATGGTATTCAATTCAGGATATGAAACAGTCAAATTGTCTATGATAGTTGAAGTAGTCTTCTCGGATAGGGTATCATTTTAAATTGAGATTGCTACTTGAAATGGTAAAACTTTAATTCTTTTCCTATTTATACGGAGTTATTAGGTGCGTTTAAATTCCTTTATGACTTGGTTACAATTTGAATTCGTTTATAAATTTATGCATGTTTTCCGTCTAACTTCGTTTTGTTGATGTTCTACTAATTTGTTTCAGTCTATATGCCATACTTTAGTTTAACTGAGTCAATTTAATTTCTTTTTTTGTAATATAATTTTGGGTTTTGTTTTCTCCTAATTTTTTGTCGTGCTGAAAAAAGTGGAATGTGTTCGAATTTGAAGAATTTAATTTTTTGGGGAGAAGGTGAGTCGATTTTCTTGCAGGCTTTGATGTGTAGATCGTTATTCCTTATTTGATTTTTAGGTACAGGTTGCCATTACACATGGTCTCAAGGTGTGCTTTAAATGTGACTGATTCAAATTAGAGACTGCAATTGTTTGGAGTAAATCTATTGGGCTTGCTCTTGAGGATGCCAATGTTTTGCATATAAAGAGGTTAAATTCTATAAATTTAGCTATTCTTTGTTGGTTTCTTTACTTATAATGGGTTTGGTTTCCATGTGTGTGACACTGTGACGTTTAATATAACTAATAATTGTTTTTAGCTTATTCTGTAGTTTTAGGTTTGCTTATACATAGAGATATTGTGTTCATTTGTTTGTTGTAACAACATGCCACATTTAATTAAAATTTTGACATTGTGTAATGGCATGATCATGGATGACACATCAACCTTACTCGACCGTCTTCTTCAACGACACAATGTCAGCCGTTCTTGGTATAAGCTACACTGACATCAGTCGGGCAAACAACTATAACTGATGGCACCAACTCAAACACAAACACCTATAGGCAAGACAACAAGTAAACGTTGTACATACTCACCAGGTACACTTTCTCCAAATCTTTAACTATATCAACATCACAAAAAAAAAATATGCTTTTACTTATACAACTAAAAAAAGTGCAGAAGAAAGCCAACCATCTTCAAAGAGAACCAAGGAGAAAGAGGAGTGATCAGAGGTCCATATCGATAGCTGCACCGTACAACATCGCTTTGTATATGACAGTTTGGTAAGTAGCTATCATAATGCTTAGAAATGACAAGGAAGCAAATATTTTTAGTGTTCTTGGGCTGGAAATTTTAGCAAGGGCCCTGTTCCACATCTCAATAGCCACGGAAGAAGTAAACTGTAAACTACAGGCGGCAATCAATGACATAAATGAATCAATGGCATAAATGAATGGATGAATGTCTTTATCAATGGCATAAATGTACCTACGATAACACCTGGACATTCATACAAATAAAAAACATAATCTTACTCTTATCCACAACAATTTTTTATGCTATCTTAGACAAATAAATGATATGCTTATTTACATAAAACTTTAGATACCGCAGCAACGCGCGGTCGATTTCTAGTTATTATACATATATATATATATATATATATATATATATATATATATATATATATATATATTTCTTTCCTAAAAAAACTCAAAGTAACTCTTTATTTTTTCTAAAATATCAAATGTTTTATAAATCTATAGTTTACTTTATAAACTAAAAATATAAATGAGTTCTCTTATAAAAATCAAATATGTAACAAATTTTTCATACAACTTTTTAAGAAAAATTATCGAGATTTTGTTTAAACGAAATAAATGTGTTGTGACGTTTATAAATAGGACGAGTTTTATTAAAATTAGAAGTTTATGATTTATCATATTCAAAATGAGTAAATGATTCAATTAATTTAAAATTGCTACTTAATTCAAATAATATTAGAATTGATTTTAGACAAATGAATGCAAGAATTTAAACAATATAATAAATTTGTTTCAAGCAAGTAATTATTTAACTTAAATGACTAATTTAATTCAAAATTAAAGGTAAATAATCAGTATAAAATTTAAATAAGTGGATAACAAAAATTAGTTTAACTCAATACTTTTATTAATACTAAAATTTCATGATTGTTACAAAACATATTGATATTCGTTATCATTTTATTCGTGATTGTTTTGAGAAACACCTGATTGATCTACAAAAGATCCATACTGATTTTCAAAAAGCGGATCTTTTTATGAAAGCTTTTGACAAAACCTGCTATCGTTATCTTTTGCAGATCAACGGCATTCAAAAGTTACCCGTTGAGTAACTTTCGGTTGATCATTTTTCATTTGTTTATTTTTGTAGTCTGTTTTTCTTTTTCTTATTCACAAAATCCAAAAATAGAGTTTTGTATTTTAGGGGGAGAAAATCATAAAATATAAAAAAAGGAAAAATGCAAAAAGCATAAAAAAAATGAAAAATCAAAATTTTGAGAAATTGATTCGACCAAGTGAGAAATGATAATACATCGGCGTGTGCTATCAACCACGGATAAAGTAAAAATGAAAAGCTGTAGGTACTTGTTTGGTTAGTTAAATGCGTAAGGACAAATCTGATATATGCTAGTATGATATAAATATAAAAAAATTTGCTTGATTAAATGTAAGGCACATCATGACGAATGTTGTGTGATCTTGGCATTAAATGAAATGAAAAAGGCAAAAACAGAATAAGAGATGTTCTGGTGTATGAATGCTTTTATTTTGCAAAGATTTAAACTTATTTGATTTTCTTTATTTTGTCAACGATCGGCCTTTCTCTGCGTATCGAAAGATCGACCTGATTGGCGTTCGTTTGACTTTCTGCTTTATTTTCTTTGGTGTTTCGTATAACTCATCGGACTTTCTCTGCGTGTGCGGGAGCACTGACCTGATTGTTGTTGGGTTATACAATTTCTGCTTTATTTTCTATTTTTTAGTTTCCTAAACAATCGGACTTTCTCTATGTGCCTATCGGCCGACCTGATTGTTGTTTGTTTAAGGTTCTGCTTTATTTTTGCATGAAACACCATGGACGATAAATCTCGTTGGAAATCAAATTCTGTGGAAAATACAAAAATAATAAGAATAAGCCAGATTACCAGTATTTCTAATTGTGTGGGCTCTCATATTATCAATGCATGCTAAATATACCTTAACATATCAGAAAGCTATAAAAATTGATCTGTCCAAGCTGAAATAAACTGAAAAGTTGTATTTGCTGCCAACTTGACTTGCATGCTGATTAAAAATGAAATTGAAGTGTGTCTGATGCATATTAGCCGATATGATCTCGCGTCTGGATCTTTCTCACAAAAATATTTAAGTTATATCAGTTTTTAGTAATTTCGTTTCATTTCTGTTTGGTTTGTAATTTGAATATCTGAAGGCGTGTTTTAGCATTATTTTGAAAAAATTCCAAAAAGATTTTCTGTGTGTTTGAAAATTTACAAAAATCAAAAAGATTTTTATTTTGCGTTATTTTCGATCAACCCTTAGTGAAAGATTCCAAATTCTGCCGGTGACAACCAAATGGACTTGATTTCAGAAATTTCATCGGTAAATTGAACGAAGTTTGAGGGAAATTAATGTTTTGTAAAAAACTTCCGAGGTTCAAGTTGAAAGATTCATCAAGATCAAGGGTTATTTTTGAAAATTTTTCAAATCTCCAAACCTGGAGTTCGGACGACCGAACGTGGAGTTCGAGGTCCGAACCTCATCATCGGACAAGGATTGGAGATGGCCGAATTAGGAGTTCGGTGCTACTGTTTGTCCGAACGTGGAGTTCGGGGGGTCTGAACTTGGTTGGCTATAAATACGCCAAACCTGAAGTTCGGAGCTCATTGTTTACTGTTATCTCCGAACGTGCACAAAACTGCTGCCAAAATTTCAAATTTCCATTAACTCGTATTTGGCGATTTTGAGACTGATTCTAGGTAGATTCTTTGATTCCGAACACACTGGTGGACTTAGATTAGGTTTTCATTCAGTATTTGTTTGTTTTCTGTACGAAAAACTCGTTCGGATATAATCCAGTTCTTAGATCTGAAAATACACCATCGAAAATGTGTTTTTGGTGATTAAAAATGATGTCTATGTGTTGCTTATCAAAATCCGACCATGGGTGTTGATTGGTTGTGTCTGATTTGGTCGTTTTCACCGATTTTGAAATTCAAAACTCTCGGAGTCCGAACTTGGGGTTCGGAGGGAGCTCGGACAAAGTTCGGTGGGTTTCAAATTTTTGATCAAATGTTATTCGTTTACGCAAACGACAATGATTTGAAAAAATCAGTGATTATATCTGTTAATAACATTGAATTTAATGAATGTTTTCTTTTATGTGTTTTCAGATATGGCGAACGACTTGAAAATTGGCGATAAACATAATATTTGTGCACATATTGGTGTTGCACGGGGCAAACTCGATAAATTCGGAGGACCTGGGATATTTGATTTTCTGCGGCGGTCGAGAATTCACTATGCTATTATTCAGCAATGTGACGTGTATAGAGACATCATTCTGGAATTCTGGAATACGGAACGTACGATTACTGATGGTCCGATTAGAATCGTTGCGACTAGTCAAGGCCGACCGATTGAAGTGACTGAAGTAGACATTCGCAGAGTTCTTCAATTAGATTCTGATACAACAACGACGTCTATTGAATTCCCTCATGAAGACAATGTGGCGTTTTTGAAGCGGATTTGCTATACGGATGATCCGAGCAAGGAATGGGTATACAAGTCATCGCTGAGCATCCCATACAAGTATCTGGCGCATGTTTTGTTGCTCTGCTTGGGACACAGGATTTCTGGTCATGATGAAGTCCAGCAGATTATTCTATCTCTAATGAACGCGTTGGTGATGAACAGGCCGTACAATGTTTCTAGAATGATCTTTCATTATATGAGAGACAATCTGACTCTACGACAAAAGAAAGCTGCAATTTATCCCAGATTCCTTCAGATGGTGCTTAATGACAAATATCCTGATTTGATAAAGAATGCCGCACATAGAATGGAGCTGAAACACATGACTGAGGCTAGTGTTGGTGCTCTGGCATCTTACCAAAAGAAAGCACTAGAGTTTCAGCCTAAAATTGAAACGATTGATTGGTCATCTTGCCAATGTCAACTATGTGGCACCGGCAATGGGTGCACCTCGACATGATGATGGAAGTGATTCAGAAGAATTGGATTATAGCTGGATAGAGGAACAGAACCAAATACCACAACAAGGCAGAGTGAAGAGGCCTAAGAGACAAGTTCCGGTGGTTCAGGAACCTGTGAATCAAGAACCAGAACCAGTGGTATCTCAGCCGCCAATTACTAAACCGGTGGTCTCAGACGATGAAGATTTTCTGAATGCTGAAGTTAACTCTGAAGACTTGTCAGAAACAAACGATCTGTGTTGTGCGAGTCTTGATCAATTCCAAATTTGTGAAGCTAAAGAAAGGTAGTGATGAACACCTTGCTTATAGAATCAGCAAGAACAAAAGCATTGATCGATACAAAGATCGAGTGTATGATGTGGTGGCTTCGTCTGAATCTGATGAAGATTATAACCCAGATGCCGAGGTGGTTTCCAGCAAAGGTAAACAGCCTGTGACTGGTTCGTCATCTGTAACTCCATCCAAAGGGAGAAAGAAGTCAGTTGTTGGAGGCCGAACTAAGAAGAGGAAAGGCGTAGGCGCACAACAGTTCATTTTAGAGCCTCGTTCTGGTGTCTCTACATCAACAGCAACTACTGAAGCAACTACAAATGTTCAGACTTCAGTGTCTGACGTCCAAACTGATTTCTTGTAGAATTTGATGAATGCAAACCGTTCGACAACTGTTAGCACAACACCTTCAGCAAGTGCTGGTGCGCAGTTTGTTAATCAGCCGATGGGGTCTATGCCTACAACTCCAATGTTTTCGACTGCAACTGCTACTGCTTCAACTCATTCGACACCTGATGTGAACTTCAACTTCGAACAGGGCTCAATTTATTTTTCTCAAGCTAGTATTCTGCAAAGTGCTTTATCTGATCAACAATCACAGACTGATGCCTTGAAGGCTAAGTCTGAAGGAAAGAGAAGACTATTAATGTGATGAGATTAGATAATGCTGATCTGAATCAACGGGTTGTAACTCTCCAGAGTCGGGATGAAGTCAAAGATCAGGAGATTCTGAGATTAAGACGGGTTAGTCAGACTCAGTCCAAGATGATTCTGGAAATGGGTGAGCAATTAAAATTCTTGATGGAGAAGTTTAAAGCTCAGGGGGGAGATTGGAGATGGCTCGGGTTGTAATGAAGATCCGATGCGATTTCTGAACGATGATCCCGATCAAGATGATCCTGAGGGGAACGTTGGTGGAGGACCAGGCCCATCTGGAACTGTGGGTTCGGGTGCTGGAACATCATCTTCCCAGGGGGAGAAAGACTCACTTGAAGCTGTGCCGATCACTTTGATTCCATCTGATCAAGCTGCAAAAAGTATGAGTGAATTTGCTGAAATGTTGCAAACGCTTGAAGAAGGGGAGTTTGTTGGTGACTTGACGGTTGAAGAGTTACAAAGGGTGTTTGATTTAAATGATGAGGAAATGAGGAAAGCGTCTGAGAAAACTCCAGAGAAATACAAAGAACCTGAACCAGAGTCTGATGAAGACGTGGAGAGTATATTTGAAGAGGAGATTGAGGTGGAGGATATCACAGAGGAAGAATATCCAGATCTGTACTCCAAATTCAACAATAATCAAGCTGGTGATGAGTTTGAGGTATTTCCTAAAGAGAAGGATGCTGAGGTTGAGGAGAGGTTGAAAAAGAAAGAGTCTGAAAAACCTGAAGACCCAATGGTTAAGAAGGCAAAGATTCAGGAACAGAATCAAACATTTAAAGAGTTTATGAAAGCCTTTCATGCAAATTATGTACCGCCTCCAAAACCAATCAAGCAGAGATCGTCTTTCAAATTCAAGGGTCAAGTATCAGGTGAAATTATAAGTTGGATGTATGCTTCAAGCTTGAGGTGCTATGGGATTAAAAGAGAACATGGAATCCAATACTTCAAGTGTGTTAAAGATTTTAGCAGCCTTCCGGTTTGGGATGTTCGTGAGTTGACTAGAAAACCTTTCTGCTGTTATGGCAATGATGCAATGGGTATGCAGTTCAAGAATATACTTGAAAGGGAGTGTCGGGAAGGATTTCAGTTTTTGGATCCTCAAAAGCCAAAGAGATGCCGATCCCGAACGAGAGTTCACGAAAGGACTGGTAAGAGGTTGATAATCTTGGTGTTTCCAAAGAAGCCAGATGTGATGAAGAAAATTCCTCTGATGAAGATGCAGCAGGATTTCATTAAAGATCTGAGATGGTGGTATTACAATGAGAAGACAGGTGAAGCAGTTGTTGTATTGAAAGATAACAATCAGGTTGTGAAGATATATGATCCTATGTGGCTGATTAACTTGTCGAAGGCTGATATAGACGAACTTTATCACAATCTAATCTTGTATCACCCTGATTACATTGAGCAAGCGCTGAAGTTCTAGAGGGTGATACGAGTTTGTTTTGCATTCGATATCTTTGCTGGAAATAACCACGATTTGATTCGGAAGGGTGATGGGGCTACTGCAGATGTTCAAGGCTGAAGAAAAACGGTCCAGTTGTTGCCAAGGGGGAGTTTGTTGATACACGATATGGCAATGAGCTGGATCAGACAAAGATACGAAGATTTCATGTTTTGGGTTTGATGACCGAACTCCGGCCGAACCTTGGCCGAGCCTTGGCCGAACCTCAGGTTCGGACAAGCATAGGAGTTCGAACATCCGATAGACTATAAATAGATTTTGTTTGTGTCTTTGTATTGAGTTTTGAGAGTTGAGCGAACTTTTGTATGTGAGATTGTGTGTGTACTCTGATTCTCTTGTTATCACGTTTTAATGAGAGATTGAGTTTATTTACATTGTAGTGTTTGCTTTCTCACGTATACGATTGTTATTGACCAAACCGATCCAACGCTTAGTCACTTTCAGTTTCCAAGGAAACTTACCCATATATATATATATATATATATATATATATATATATATATATAGGGTGAGGTTCATTGTAGACACCCCCATAAGTGTAGACAGGTAGACACCCTATTTCACATGTGAAATTACTTTATTTCACATGTGTTTTCATTTTCACATGTGAAATTTTCTGAACAATGAGAAAAAGGAAAAAAAAGAAAAAAGAAATTAATCATAACCATTAGATCAAGAGATCTAATGGTGAAAAAATGTGTCTACCTGTCTACATTTATGGAGGTGTCTATAATGAACTTTTCACTATATATATATATATATATATATATATATATATATATATATATATATATATATATAACACTTTTACATTTGTCTTGTCCTACAATTAAGCCTTACACAAAACTTTTTGATATTAGGAAACACATATTTTTTTTCCAAGAAAACTTAAAAATCTTTTCCCACTTTAAATATCTGTTTACATATAAAGTTCTCCTTCGAAATTGTTAAAAATCAAATTCCATTGAATAAACAAAAAAAACTTTCAAGTCTGAAATATCTCTTTACGACAAGAAGAAAAATAAGTTTAATGTCCGAATAAACTCATGATTTTTCCTTTTCCTCTTTTCAGTTAGGATCTGAGCCTCGATAACATGAATAAACCATTACATATGCTCCTATCTTCTTGAAACTTTGAGAGAAACCAGCTAAATTCGGTAAAGGTAGAACTTCACTTGATAATACGTCCCGAGATGGACAAAGCTGGAAATATATGGTCAAATGACTTAGGCACTTAGGATTTTTCCATTTTCTCTCCTATTCACCCCCACTTCTCCAAAAATACCCCCACTAGTTAACCTTGTTAAGCCTTAAACCCTTTCGTTAAAATAAAAAAGCCCCTCGCAAATACCAATCTTTACAAAAACACACTATTTTTACTTAAATTTTCTTTTTTGTTAAATTCGGTTTCTTATCAACAATTTCAAGGAGACTTTCCTGAAAAATAAATTATACATCCAGTAAATTCTATTATATATATATACAAAAAGTAAGTTTTTCTTTGAGAGGGATTACTGTTTAGTTTCTGGTCACTTATTTATTTCCACATCGACTTCTCATACCATGTGTAATTGTTTCTTTTTAACAAGTATTTTAAGTATTTTTGTTGTTTACACTTTCTCTCTTCACCCATCTAATGTTCGCTCTCTCTACACTGTCTAAAGACGATCGGAGCTAGCGTAGAAAAAGCGAATGCTTATAATGGTAATTTAGTAAAATGGATCCTCAAACGGCGCTGGATCGCCTCTCCGACCGAAAGCAAAGCTCACCGTATTTACGTTCGCTCTTTTCAACGAGGACCGAAAAGACTGGTTGTCGTCAGAGTGGAATTACGGTTTGTTTTCAACGAGGAGAACAATTTAACACCTTGCCATTAACGATGGGGGATTTGAAGGATTACAAAGATAAACAATCGCCGACGTTCGAAGATATAGGCAGATGTTAAGTTAGGGTTTCAAATCCAGTGAAGCTTTCTCAGAAAAGGTATTCACTACTCCACTTTCGATTTCTAATTTCTTTTGTTGTTGCATGTTTAAATTGGAGGCTAATAAACTTTGAAATTTAACTATCTGAAGTGAAACCTAAGAAATCAATCCAAAGACAAGAGATTTTGATTATTTTCCCCCGATTCATGTTTTTGCTTCTTTTTTCACGCCTTTTCTTAATGTTTTTCTTAATAATAATTTGTAATTTATACAAATGGCTCTGATTAGACTGTGTTAGGTTTATAATAATACCTACCAAGATTGGCCTAATGTTTATCTTTGAGAAGATGCATTTTGGAATAATCATTGACTGACATAGTAATCTTATGTCAGAGGTTTTAAACTTTTCTTAAACTTGTTTTTTCTAAGGCTTTCAGTTTTGAAACGTTTTTGTGGCCATTTTCTTTCATAGCATAGAAAGATTCAGATTATGTAGCTTTTATACCTCAGTGACAGATACATGCTATGCCAATGAAATTGCTTGGTTCTGAAATATAAATCAATTAATATACTCTTACAACTTCCTCTTCCCCAAAAAGGCAAATCGAGTAGCATGACTTAAAGTAGCAGTAGGGCAGCAGGTTAACATGGAAAGGGTTCTTTTCTCCATCTCGGTGATCACTAGAAATAAGCATTGGGTGATACCTTTGGTTGTAGCAGAAACTTACAAAACGAGCAGACAAGTAACCTTTGTATCTCTGCTTAAGTACTTGACACTAAATTTATACAAGAGTTTCTATTTCCTCATTATACAAATTTCCTATTCGATTTTTCAATTTCATTGTATATGTTTATAAATCATATGGTGTAGAAAGGTTTAACATGTCGATTTTTTTTCATCCATTTTGAAGGGAAATTGGAGATAATTGATGTGTTACGAGTCATATGTTCATGATTAAAAGAGACAACTGAACATTGATTTGTTTTGTCGCGATTTACAGTTTACGTTTTGGTTCTAACAATCTTGATTACATACACTTCTTTCACACACATTAGCGTAATCGGTAAATGAAAGTCACCTCATGAAGCCTCCGATTCTTGATTTTGCTTACTGATTCATCTTTCAGGGATTTTGATATTTGGACACTTTTTTGGTTTCATTGATTTATTATCGTCTGTTGTGTAGGTGTGATAGACGCTACATGTGGTACACTCCACATACTGTTTTGCTTTCATTGATTTATTATCGTCTGTTAGTGAAAGAAGCTTAGATAGAGGTTCTCTCTGTTGCTTCAGATTATGCAGATAGAAGAGGTGATTGTTATTTCCATTTTACAAATTATTAATTGTTCAAATATCCTGTTAATGAAAAAAATGACTAGACTAGGCTACCACAAATAGTTAATCTTGCAAGTTTTCTGTTCACAAACTTTCTTTTAATTGGAGAACTTTCTTGAGGTCTGCATGTACTACTTTGATGCTGAGAGAAAAAATAAGGGGGAATTGGGTTGGTTTATGATACATATGGATCAACTTTTGAACAAATGGGCATATAGGATACTAAAATACCATTTTTAGTACTTTCAAAAAAAACTACACGAACCTTTACTTTTATGCATTACAGGTTTAAAACTGTATAAGCACTTAGGTCTTCATATAGTCATGTGTATATAGTTATATTATTTCTGAAAGGGACAAACTCTTCCTACACTACAACTAATTGATTTGCAGCCATGATGGATTTATCCTCCTTTGTTCTTTCTAGGCCTAGCTATCGGTTCAGGTATTAAAAATAGTTGAACTCCATACTTTGGGTATTACAAATAGTTGAACTCCAATTCAACATTTTGATTTTAGCATCTATGTATGTTCAGTTAGTTCATTTCTAGAGTATGTAGTGGAACTTCATGCACAATCACACACTAAACAAGTATTTAGATAGTTACAAGTGATAGAAAGTAGAAATTAATTATTGTATGTTCTGTTTTTTGAGTGAGTTAATTTTATAATGTGATTCATGCCTTTCATAAGAAGACAAATGCTCTATGTTTTTTTAGGTTATATTGTGTATTAATTTTATCTTACATTTAGTTCTTAATATTTCATCATTGTTTAAGCAGGTCATATCACCTTTGGATTAACATACTCCAATATTTGCATCATCCTTTTAAATGAAGGTTCGTATCTTTCTCAACTTATTTATTTACATTTTATGTATGTATATACTATATACACATATGCATACATTTTAGAGGTGGTAGATTCGACCCATTTAGCTATGAATGAACTAATTTGGGTAATGTTCATCTCTTAGTAGATCAAACATGAAACAATCCAAATTATTGTATAAAAGGAAACACATGTTCGGTTTAAAGCCTGGAAAGACACCAAAAGCGTATTTTGATGTATAAAACATCCAAAAATATTTTATTAAAAAAATAATAATAATTGGTGCTTTGAACAAAAACTTATTCAGGTCTAGCAAACCTGACATGTACAAACAATTTGATTCAGACCCATCTTCACTTGCTACCATACCCGACTGACAAGTAAATTTGGCCACCTCTGACAGAAGTTACTTAGTATTAATAGTTATACTCTTTGTCTTTAGCAGCTCACGAGCTGCATTAACAAATGAAGGGTGGATTCAACATTTTTAGGGCCATATTAGAAGTCCATGTATATATTTTGTTTAGGTCCACACAATGCAGGATACGATTTATTTGCTTTTTTCATATATACTGTATTCCTGCCGCAATGCGCGGGCGGGTAAATTTCTAGTTATCATGAATTTACAAAGTTTGTTTAAAGTCAATATATATATATATATATATATATATATATATATATATATATATATATATATATAGGGAAAGGATCTTGCGAAAACGCATATATTTTGCGAAAACGCGAAAACCATCTTAAAACCAACATAACTTTTTCATACGTTAATATATTTTTTAAAAATTTTCACCAAAAGTCTTATAATTATGTTATCTTTAATTCTATAAAAACAAAAAATAAAAACCACTCATGCACCTTTACGATACCCTGTTGAAAACCGTCGAACAAATTGACCACCCACCATGCACATAGGCAGGGAAAGGAAACCAAAAGCAAAACGATCCCAAAATTGCACCGCACGTCTACGAGGAATCACGGCCTATAGCGGCCCCGGACACGTCCCGGTCAACTTTTTGACCCGAAAGGCCCGACCCACGATTCCAAACGGCTCCAAGTACCTTAGGGGACATCCCTGTAAAGTTGGGAATGCAGCCCCAATAGGGCGGTAAATTCCGTCCAAGGCTAAATACTGGTGTGAGACCGATAGCAAATAAGTACCGCGAGGGAAAGATGAAAAGGACTTTAAAAAGAGAGTCAAAGAGTGGTTGAAATTGTGATACACATGTGTACCACAAAAAAGAACTCATACTTTAGTATGAGTTAATATATGTTCTCTCTAAGACACACCATATGTGTTATATTTCTGTCATTTTTTTTGTGTTTTTTTAATGATACACATGTTTGTGTTTTTTTAATGATACACATGTGTACCACACCAAAAAAAAATTCTCATATACGTGGTATACATTACTAGTTTTAAAAGGAAATTGCAGCATAAGTCTTATAGTTATGTTATCTTTATATCTAATGAAAAAACTCACACTTTATAACTTTTTTTAATTATATTTGCACATGTGCACTATGTTTCATTATCATTAGTACCATAAATGTTTTAGTGTTTTTAATATGTTTTTAACATAAGGAGTGTTTTTACACATGAGAATTCGTTTTTGTGCAGTAGTAATGATGATGATACACATGTGTATCACACGTGATACACATGTGTATCACACGAAAGAAAAACCATTATTTTTTTTAATATTTGTTTCCAGAATTGAAGATAACGTAACTCTAAGACATTTGACGCCAATTTTATGAGAAAACATTAACGTATGAAGAAGTTATGTAGGTTTTAATATTGGTTTTCGCGTTTTTGCAATATAAAGGGTTTTCGCAGGATCCTTCCCCTATATATATATATATATATATATATAGGGTTAGGATCCTGCGAAAACACATCTTTTTGTGAAAACTGCGAAAACACATATTAAAACTCACGTAACTTTTTCACACGTTAACGATTTTTCATAAAATTTGCGCCAAAAGTCTTAGAATTACGTTATCTTTAAATCTGGAGAAAAATATTAAAAAAAACTAAACGTTTTTTTTCCCGTGTGATGCACATGTGCATCATATAATTAAAAAAAATTATAAAATGCTATTTTTTTCTTTGAATCTAAAGATAACACAACTATAAGATTTAGGGTGCAATTTCTTTTTAAACTATTAATGTATATCACATGTATGAGCGTTTTTTTTGGTATGATGCACATGTGCATCATTCAATAAAAACGCAAAAAAATGATGAAAATATATGACATATGGTGCGACTAAGAAAAAAAAATATATTAACTCATACTAAAAGTATGAGTTTTTTTTGTGATGCACATGTGCACCACACAAAAAAATATTTAAAAAAATAAAAAAAGCGTTAAGTTTTTTAAAACTTTTATAGGATTAAAGATAATATAATTTTAAGACTTTTGGTGCAATTTTTTTAAAAAAATATTAACGTATGAAAAAGTTATGTAGGTTTTAAGATTTGTTTACGCAGTTCTCACAAAAAAATGGTGTTTTCGCAGGATCCTTCCCCTATATATATATATATATATATATATATATATATATATATATATAGGGTTAGGTTAAAATGAGAACTAATTGGTTTTGGGAACTTTTAAGAACCATTCTGGGCCACTAATTTTCAGGGGGAGACCACTCAAATTCATGGGGGGATTTCCATATATATAAACTAGTGGCTGAGATTAGTTCTTTTTAGTTCTAAAAACCATTTGGTTCTCAAATGATTTTCTCCCTATATATATATATATATATATATATATATATATGGAGAGGATCATTTGAGAACCAAATGGTATTTAGAACTTTTGAGAACTATTCTGAGCCACTAGTTATATATAAGGAAATCCCCCTCATGAATTTGAGTGGCTCCCCCAGAAAATTAGTGGCCTAGAATGGTTCTCAAAAGTTCTCAAAACCAATTGGTTCTCATTTCAACCTAACCATATATATATATATATATATATATATATATATATATATATATATATATATGTGTGTGTGTGTGTGTGTGTGTGTGTGTTAAGTAGGCAATAAAAAAAGCCACCCAAACTCTTAGTTAGTGAATAACAATCGCAAAATTATAAAGAAACCATTATTTTACAACTTTCGTCATTTCAGCCAAGAACATCATGTTGATACCTGACATGTGCGTCGTGTGAAGTATCGAGGTGCATCAAGTCAAGAACAAGTTCAAGCCAATATGTGACTGGCCGAACCTGGTCCGAACTTGGAGTTCGGATCAGGGCGAACCTCAGGTTCGGCTGAGGTTCGGCGTATCAGTACATATACATGTTTGTTATTTGATTTCAGTACGAGTTTTGAGCGTGAAAGATATCCTTAAGTGTGTGTTTCTGTGGTGTATTCTCTGTGTCAGTTATTTGTGTTTCTGATTGTAATTGTTCTTCTCCAGATCAATAAAACAATCATTATAATTACTCGTTTCGTATCCGAATAGCTAGATTGAGTAGATGATCCGATGTTCTCGACTTTTTCAAGTGGTATCAGAGCTTTCTGGTTCATTCTACTGATCCGTGGTTGCTATTTTTGGATTTTTGAAACTTTTTGGTGTTTTTCGAGTGTGTTTTCGCAAGTTTAATCAAATCTGTCAAGTTTTCTATGTCAATTCTGTTCCTAAATCATTCCTTATCACTTTTTCTGATCAACTGCTGTGAATTCGAACTTTTTGAGAAATTATGTTGATGTTCGGACTAACCGTCGTCTGAACTTGAGGTTCGGTAGAATAACCGCTCCGAACTTAGAGTTCGTCTAGGGTTCGTTGAGAGTTTGGAGTATATTCTGTTTCGTTTAAGGTTTGTTCGAAGTTCGGCGTATTTTCTTGTTCGGTGAGAGGTCGTTGAGAGTTCGTTGAGAGTTCGTTGAGGGTTCGGTGATATTTCATTCGGAAAGGGTTCGTTCGAGGTTCGGTTAAGGTTCGGCATAGTTAGGTTCATTGAAAGTTCGGCCAATCAGATTTTTGAATTTTTCTACGATGTCGGAATTTCAAGCTTTTGCCGCAATGCAGAGCGCGATGCAGACCATGATGAATTTTGATAATGAAAATGGAACAAGTCAGAAAGTTCCCAAGTTGTTGAAGTTGGAAGATTATCAGAAATGGAAACAACGATTTTCTACTTACAGAAGCACGAATGATATCGATTTGTGGATTCCAATCAAGAAGCCTTATCAACACCCGACTGATCAAGGAGATTTCAAGGAGGTTCATACATTCGATATTGCTGAAAGGAAATCATATGAGCTTGAACAAAAAGCTTTCGGTTATCTTACGATGGCATTACCCACTGAGTTGTTACATCAATTTAGTACGTGCAAGAAATCAAAACAATTGTGGGATGCTTCATTGGCTAGATGTGTGGGTAATGATGACTACAAGAAGAGTTGAAAGAAAGTGTTGAATATAGAATTTGATAACTTTCAACATTATGACAATGAAAACATTACCGCTCTTGTTTCACGGTTTTCACATCTGATTAGTGAATTAAAGGTAGTTGGAATTGAGAAAACCGATGTTGATTTGAAAGAAAAGATTATGGAAGCTTTGCCTGAAAAGTCGGAGAACTATGTTTTGTTACTCACTTATGATAAAGAATACTCTACATTGACATTTCATGAGCTTATTGGAAAACTTTATGCTCGGGAAATGGAAATGTTAAATTCAAAAAAGTCAACTGCAACATTACAAAATCCTGAGTTGTATCATGGAGAGAATACTGCTAGTATGAATGCTAAAGCTAAACCAAATCTGAGTTCTGCACCAAGTGTGACTTTTATGGCTGGAGCTTCTGGAAATTTTGATTCTTCAAAAGGTTGCACTTTTACAAGTCCTGATTCATCAAGTCAAAGTGAGTTTTCTGTTCAGTCAGTGGATGACTGTGCCAAATTGACTGCTGCTCTCATTTCTTCATATTTTGGACTGATTATAAATGATGTTGGGAAAGCACAATTGATTAAAGAAGATTTGAATGAGTTTGATGATGATCAATTGAATGAGTTAGATATGGCCTGGTAACTTGCTATGTTAACTCAAAGGTCACAACGATATTATAAGAATACTGGAAAACAAGCTTTTAGTGACAAATTGGGTTTTGATAAATCAAATATCAAGTGCAACAAGTGTTCGAAGCTTGGACATTTTGCTAGAGAATGTCAACAAGCACATGTTAGCAAACCCGGTTTTACTCAACCATCATCAAGTAATGCAAACAAAACAGCATTAACGAGTCAAAATGATGGTGTTTATGATTGGGGTAAACATTTGGATTCATCTGCTTTGATTGTCACTCATGATCAACAATCAGATTATTGTTCAGATACAAGTTCAGAGACAAGTTCAGCACCGAGTTCCTATGAATCTGCTGAGAACATGGAAAGTTTGTTGAAAGAAAATGCTTCGTTATTGAATAAATTTCAAAAACTTTCTGAGGAATTTAAGTTGGTTAATTCAAATTTGGAGGTGTCTAGGGAACATAAGAGGGAATTAGTTTTGAAAAATGAATGTTTGATTTCAGAAATCAAGTTGCTGAATGAAGTTTTAGAGCTATCAAAACAAGATAAGAAGAATGTTGAAGCTACCAATGTAAAGATTTGTGAAGAAAAGGTTAAGTTGATTAATGAAGTCAAGAAATGGAAGGATGAAGCAGAAGACGCTGCAAATGATTTTCAGAATCTTTTTGATAAGTCAAAAATCAAGCTTGATCTGCTTACAAAAAAAAGGACGCTGAAGATTCTACTGCTAAGATTGCAAGTTATCAAGTGGTTATGGAGAAATATTTGGATGAGAAGCGTGAATTGGTAAGTGTAAATAAAGTTCAAGCTGCAAACTTGAAAATTCAGAAACGGAATGAAGATAAATTGAAGAAAGAATTGTTTGTAGGAATGGAAAATCTTCGGATACAAAAATTTGAAACACATAAGGTTGCAAAGTGATTAATTGCTACTGAGAAGGATTTAGCAAAAGCACAATAACAAATTTCTGATCTCAAGATTCAAGTCATCGATGCAAATCGATTGTTGAATAATGTTTCAAATTCACAAGTGTTCACAAGCGTTTTAGCTAAAGATGAAAATTTTGAAAAGATGTTTGATAAGACAGTTTCACCCCCTACTCATATCAAAGAAGCTTTCAAAGAAGTGAAGGATATGATTGAAGATTATGATTATTCAAAGGTTTCATCATTAACTTCAGAAGAAGAGAAGATTGTGAAAAGAAGAAATCTAAAAAGAATAAAAAGAAAAAGGGAAAGCAATATGAGATTCCTCCGGCTCCATAATTTGTTTCTGGTTCATCTTCAGCTAAAAATGAGAAATCAGCTACTTCAAGTGAAAAGATTCGTTCACAACCTGAATTTGATGAGACAGTCTTCTTTGAAGAGAAAAATATTAAAGAAATCAAAGCTGAATTTTCAAAGTTAGCAAATGATAGACACCAGAATTACAATTCTGAGGAAAAAGTTGTTAAAAAACTATTGGTTTATGTTTTAAAGCACAAAATCTCAAACCTGAGGAGGAAGTTCCAGCATTATTAACATCACAAGAGTTGTAGAAGCTTAAAATGAAGCAAGTGAAGAAGGAAGTTTTCAAGGCTGAGAAGGTTCAACCTGAGCGTTTTTACAAACTCAAGGGTTCAAAATAGATATTCTCTGACAAAGAGTTTCCTCTTCATTGCGTGGATGCTAGGAAAATTTCTCAAGTTTTTGAGAAGAAGGATGCTTCAAGAACTTTGAAGAATCAAACCGCCAAATTTTCTTCTGATGGTTCTCATACTCGAAGCCCAACATCAAAATGGGTTCATGATCACCGCCGACAGGTATATAATTCTTTTTTCTGATCATGTTCGAGATATCCATGTTTGTAATTCTGTGCAGGCACCTAAAAGGTGGGACACATCTGAACGTATATGGTATGTTTGCCGTAAAAAGGGCATATGGCAAAAGAGTGTCCACTTTCTGCTGATTCAAACCAAAGGTTTCAACAGAAATCAGTTTTTGCTAAACCTGCCAAACCAAAGTTCTTTGATGAACAAGGCATATTTTTTGATGAATGTGAACCTACATTCTTTGTAAAACAAAAACGTTTTGTTCCTATGCTTCAAAAGGTTCAAAATGTAGGTTCTTCCTCACAGCCATCTGTGATTGATTCATCAAAAACTGAGTTACCAAAACAACCACAATTCTGGAAACCAAAGGTGGTTTTAAAACAAAACAGGACACTGGTCGATATGAAGCAGTCGGTTCGGGTCACGTTAAAAGCTAATGAGTTTGACCAGTGTGCAGGTACTTCTAGAAGACCTATCGACGATTGCAAAGTTGTTGATGGAGGAGTATTCTGCTTAACTTAAATTGTTTGCAATATATTTTTTCTAACCTGCAAATTTTCTGAAATTCTAAACCGAAAGGTATCTTTGTTTCTTGATCATTTTTTTGCTTTCTTTATGCATTTTCAATTGATAAAAACCAAAAATAGTGTTTTGTTTTTGTAAAATGAAAATCCAAAAATAGAGTTTTCATTTTAAGGGGGAGAAATGCATGTAAGGGAGAGAATTTGTGAAGATGCATGTTGTGGGAAGAAGGTGAATACATGCAAAATATATAAGGAAGGTGAATACATGCAAAATATATAAGGAAGGCGAATACATGCACAATATATAATATATAAAATGCTGAGAAATTGATCATTGGGAAATGATGGTACATTGGCTTACGTATCTGACTCATGGATAGAGTAGATGAAAGAGCCATAAGATCATTGTTTGATATGTTTGTTAGGCTCGGCAAATCAGAAAGTATTCAGATGTGATATAAACTAAATACTAATGCTTGACCATGTGGATAACATCTTGATGGTATTTCATGACAAAAAGTAAAAATAAGTGTGAATATCAAAATGAGAAGTCATTGTGTATACATGTGTTCATTTTGCAAAGATTTAAACTTGTTTGATTTTCTTTATTTTTTCAAACGATCGGTCTTTCTCTGCGTGCTCACAAGGCCGACCTGATTGTTGTTCGTTTGATATCCGACTTTATTTCTTTGGTGTTTCGTATAACTCATCGGACTTTCTCTGCGTGTACGTGAGTACCAACCTGATTGTTGTTGGGTTATACAATTTCAACTTGTTTTATTTTTATTATTTTGTAAAATCTGAGGCCTTATCTGCGTATTGAAAGATCGACTAAGGTAGACGATTTAACGTTCTTATTTCTTTTTGCATGGAACACAATTGACGATATCATGAAAATATTATACTTTGTGAAAATTCACAAGTGTAATCACACAAAAAGAAAAAGAAAAATAAATAGAAAAAGAAAAGGAAAATGTCTGAATATGTCTGATAGTGTGGGATACACAGGTCAAAGCAAATCTATTCAATACCTTAACATATCCAGATGTGATGAGTATGATTCTGCCTGAGTTTAAGGTGGAAAATATATACCGACAATTAGCATCACATATGTGCTTCAATTAGTTGAACTTGAAGTGTAGTTTAGTGTGTCATGACCAATATGATCCCATATAGTGATCTTTCTCATACCAAAAATAGAGTTTGATTCTGTATTGCAATTTCATTTCATTTTGGAAAAAGTACAAAAAGATTTTTGATGTGTTTTAGCATAAATTTGAAAACTCAAAAAGATTTTCGGTTTGTTTTGATATAAATTTTCTAAAAGCCAAAAAGATTTTGTTCCTGCTTTATTTTCAATCTGATCAACACGTGATACAACCTTCACTTTAATGAAGGAAAGTTATATAGCCTCAAATTCCATTCATTAAAGAAATTCATTCCAATCTAAGTTTCTCCATAATCCAACTAAACACGATTTTCAAAGGAAAACTTTGCAATTCCAATTTCATTAAATTCCACAAACCAAATGCCACCTAAATGAACAACTATTAGGTCGATACTCCCGCACACGCAAAGATAGTCCGGTCATTTAGGAAAATAAAGAAAATCAAACAAGTTTAAATATTTGAAAAATGAACACATGTTTACACAATGACATCTCATTTTCTTTTCCACACATTTTTTATATCTTGAAATATGCGTCAAGATGTTGTCCACTAGGTCAAGCATAAGCATTTAATGTATATCACCACATTTGAATACTTTCTGATTTGCCAAGCCTACCTAGCACATCAAACAATGGTCTTATGAATTTTTCATCTAGTCTATCCATGAGTCATATACGTCCACCAATGTACCATCAAATTCCAATGATCAATTTCTAAATTTTTCATTTTTCCATTTTTTTATATTTTTCATTACGATTTTCTCCCCCTAAAATGAAAAACTCTATTTTTGGATGTTTTTCATTTTTCAAATTCAAAGACACTATTTTGGTATTTTCAATTTTCTCCCCTTGAAAATAAAAGTAAAGAAAGAAAAATTGATTAATCGACACCGATACCTTGCAGTTTTGGTTTTTGAAAATCATGTAATGATTTTGAATCTTTAGAATTTAAATTAAGCTAGATACTTCACTATCAGCAACTTTGCAGCTCCTGATAGGTCTTCTTGAAGTACCCGCATTCACTGGTCATAAACGATTAGCTATCAAAAGACCCGAAGCATAAAGCTTTCGGTAGTCCAGTATCTTTAGAAAAATCTCTAGTGGCCTTACACCCTTGTTATGGCCGCCACTGCATCTGTAGTGTATCACTTGTTAAAGAGCTACCATCAGATAATGGACTACCCACATATTTATCAATTTTAGAAAATATTTTCTTAGAAAAAGTTTGGATTTTGGCTCATTAACAACTTTGCCAGATGGATCAATTATTTTGGCAGATTTACCACCAGATGAAGACTTGCCAGTCTCAGGACAAGAACCCCACCCCCTTTTACGAAATTGATAACATCGATCAACGATGATCAGTAAAGTCATCTATCGATCCATCACCGTAAATGGTTTTTACAAATGATTACTTCGTCCTTTGCTTCGTAAAATCCTGAAACGTATAAGAATCAAAGTTATCATAAAAACCATCAGAAGGTAACGTGATTATAGATACCCAGTGTCATGTCAGATTCCTTAAAGTATCATACGAACCGAATGAAGAACCTCCAGATGAATATGAGCTAGTCTTTCGATATGTTGAGGTCTTTAGCACATGCTTTGAACCTTAAGTTCCTTCAGTATACTTTAAACCAATCTGACTTGCAAACTCAGCAGCAAAGACTTTTACAAATTGATACAACTGGTCAACATTGGCATCAACACCCTTTTCTTCAGCAGAATCATTCTTGACAACCTTCTTATCAAATTTATTATTACCACCTTTAGCATCCTTCTTTTCAAACTTCTTCTTTGTATTTGACTTCGGTTTTACTTCACCAACGGAACCTCTTTCGCTTCAAATCCTAAACCACCATTTTCCAGATTAGATTTATCCTTCCCAGAAAAAGACGGTTCATGACCTTGCTTGGCAAGCTTAGTAAGTTCAGACTTAATTGCCATAAGATCATTTTTCTCTGCAAGCAAAGATTCATCATCTTCAATTGTTGAAAACTTTTGAGTAGGTATTTTTCCTTCACTTCGATCAAACACCTTTTCCTTATCCAAGAAAGTGGAATTCGAATCAAATTTAGGTGCTTTGCTTGGATCGAATGTGTAAGGAATTATTTCTCCTGAAGAAATGATGCTGATCGGCTAAAACATATTAACTAGGTCGAATAGAAGGCCCGAGGTAAGTTACCTCGGAAGAACAGACTGTCCGAGAAAACTTGCAGTTACCTCGGAAGGTCATTTTACCTCGGAAGGATACTTTATCTCAGAAGCACAGATTTATCTCGGACAGTGGATACGCCCGAGATAACTCAAGTTACCTCGGTAAGGGGAGTTATCTCGGACATCAACTTGACTTGCTCCACTTGTCTCTGACATAACTAATCCAGTTTCCCGCCATTCTCCGGACATAAAGCTAACACTTTTATCTTCTAGACTAGTTTAATATTATTCTAGTTCATGTATCTTTACTCGACGGTCTAGATGATCGTTAGAGGAATCAAGGGTTCTCCTGATTCCTTAGGGCACTATATATAGACACTTGTAACCTGCTTTAAATAAGCAAGTGTAAATCATTCTGATATGTACTTTGAATCATCAAGGTATAATAAAGTGCCCAGTTTATTCATATTATTGTTATACTTCTCTTGTATTCAATTTAATATTACTTTACTTCAAACAGAGCATAAGAATTAACATGTTTCCGCATGGTTAATTCTAAGTAAAACCTTGTAATTGGTTCATCTCTGTAACCAGATTTTGATCCTACAAGTGGTATCAGAGCTTTGGCTCGTGTTTTTTAAACTTAATTTCAAGAATAAGTTTTTAAAACTCTGTTTTACCCACATACTCTGTTTTTATTAAAAAGTCACTCTTTCCACTTTTTCATCCTTAATCATGGGAGAATCCTGAAATAGTAGTTCCAACAAACCACCATCATCCATGCCTGACGATTTCGATACATGGAAATTGCGTATGATAGGCTATGTTCATCACTCTGACTACAAAATGTAGAAATCTGTTATGTATGGCCCTACTGTCCCTACAACGAAATCCGCTACTACACCAAGTGTAGATATAGTAAAAGCTATTATTGACTATTCCGATGATGACCACAAGTTGGTTGAGGGAGATCACAAAGCTCTATGGGCATTACAGGCAGCACTTCCAAATTCTGTTCTCGTAGGTTTCAAAAATTGCAAAACTACTTTTGATTTATGGAAAGCTTTAAATGAAATGTACGAAGGAACTGATGAAGTAAAAGAAAATAAGAAAGATGTTCTAAAACAAAGATATGAAAATTTTTCTCACACCATGGTGAACGTATGAATGCACAATATCTACCTTTTGTTCAACTTCTTGATGAATTACAGCGAAATGATGTGAAAATGGAAAATGGTGATGTGATCAAAAAGTTTCTGAGATCACTTCCTGATGTCTAGACAGTATATACTGTAAGCATCAAGTATAACAAGGATCTCAAGACTTTGAAGTTGAGTGAACTTCATGGAATGCTTAGTGCTCATGAAATGGAAATCAATGAAAAGTCTCGTGTTCTAAAAAAACCAGTGAATCTAACCATTCCAACATCTACTGCACTCATCACTGCTCATAAAGACAGAAGTCACTACAGTGAACAGGCTCCTTTGATCACTTATCGTACATCACCCAGAGGTAATGAAATTATTCCTCTCTTCTATAACAACTTTGCTCATATTTCAGATGATAGTCAGGGTGGGCTCACTAGATCAGATCTAGAATGCTTCAGTGCTAATGACCTAGAAGAGATGGACATCAACACATAACTAGCAATGATCTCCTTACGTGCACAAAGGTTCTACAAAAGAATAGGCAGAAAGTTCAATGGAGATAAAAATACTCAAATTGGGTTTGACAAAAGCAAAGCCAAATGCTATAATTGTCACCAATTAGGACACTTTGCTAGGGAATGCAAGCAGCCCAGAAGAGAAAACACAAGCCAAGATGGGGGAAACAAATATCAGAGACCTCACAATACATACCAGTTACCTACCCTACACATGACATAGGCTCAAGAACAAAACCATCAACATTAAGTGTAGTCACCGAAGGTCCTACTGCTCCCTCATCAAGCTCAAAGCCACAAAGCCATGCAACTGCTGTTGTTGCAAATCAAACTAGTTGTGTTGATTGGGATGAAATCATGCAAGAATTCTCTCCAATCAATCATGCAAGAATTCTCTCCAATCAATCATGCAAGAATTCTCTCCAATCAATCATGCTTTAATGGCAAAAGAAATCTCTTACTCTGCTGAGAACTCCTCCACTTCATCCATGGATACCTCCTCAAACTATGAGGTAAACACTGAAATCCCAAATGAAGTACTTTCTCTTCTTTCTAAAACTGAATGTGCTGAGCAAATAGCAAATTATAGAAAACATAACCTTGAACTCATTGAGGAAATGGCAAGTCTAAAAGAAATCAGAGAATATTCTAGAAAGTTTGATATTGCTTACAACAATAAGATTGAAGAACTAATCAAAAGTATTAGTGCTTTAAAACATGAAAAGTCCAATCTTGTTACTCAAATCAAGGATCTGCTCTCTAAATTAGATTTTGCAAACAAAGAAAATGAGGAAATAAAATCTGAATTGAGTATCTGTGAAGTCAAATTTTCTGTTGCTACTGCTGACTGTGAAAAACTACAGGCAAGTAATGAGAAACACCTGAAACTGTGGCAGAGTCAGAAAGCAACAGGAAATCATCTAAATAATGGAATTAGGTACAATAAGGTCACTTATCCTGACTCATACACTGAGTGTGTGAAAAAGGTTAAGAATTAAGAAACTAAAATTCAACTTACACCTGATCCTATTATTAACACAAAAAGGGAAATTTCAAAATCCAGTGATATGTTTGAGTTAAAAATAGAAAAGGTGTCATCAGTAACTGATGTTTCAAATGAACCTCATATTCATAGCAACTCTGTTGAAAATCAAGAAAACTCTCTGGAAATTGAAAGACACCAAAGAAACTAGATCTTGCTCCAGGCAAAACTCTTCAAATGAGAAAACACTTTCAGTCTAAAAAATTTCTGAGTTTAAAACCAAAATGATAAAGGAATGTTTGATATGTGAAAAAATGGTCACCTTGCTATCAGTTGTCATCACAATCCTTTTTTCAATATTAGTCAAACTGTCAAAAGTCAAACAGCTGAAAAAAGAGAAAGTAAATCAGAATTGTTCGTGAAAATTTTGAAAAAGTCAACTCCGAAGAATCAAAAAGTCAAAGAAATGAACAGACAAAATAAAACTTAGTAAACAAACAAAGATTTGAAAAATTCAACAATCATGACTTAAAAAATTTGAACAGTTTTATGTCATTAAAACTCAGAAGAAACAAAAACCTAGGAGTAATTCTGCTCCTAGAGGAAGAAAATTTGATTCCGAGATAACATTTATCTCGGGAAGCAAAATTCATAATCCCGAGGTAAAAATTACCTCGGAGGGACGAAATCACTTTGGAAGGCCTCAAAACAAAAGAAAAAGGGCACCTGAGATAAAAGTTATCTCGAGAGACCATTTTTTTGTACCTGAGGTAAAAATTACCTCGGATGACAAAAGTTACACCGGAAAGAACACCAGGACTGTAAACAACAGTGTTTGTCCTATTCAAACTAAAATTGTTTCAAATAATCAAAAGAAACAGGTATTTCAGAGAAAATCTTAAGATATCAAACCAAAATTCTCTGAAACATCAAAGGAAAGGAAACAAAGGGAATATACATCAAGAAGGGATGTCACAAAAAAAGGCCATAGACCTTCAGTCTGAAATAAACTCTTTTTCTATTCCCCAAAACAATCAAAATTCTTTAACCCATGATCAATCAAAAGCTGAGTCTTCAGAAACTAGAGAAGTGACTCAAACACTTCTACTCAAAGAGTACAAATAATATGATGCAATGGGAAGACCCAAGACCACAATAGGTCTCCCTCATAAATTAACTCATATTTTGTCTTAACATGTGTAGAACACATCCAATAAATCTCAGAACAGCATCCAGGTTGTAGATAATGGATGTTCTTGCCACATGACAAGAAATAAAGATCTATTAAAAAACACAAAAAGAGTTAATGGAGGACCAGTTGCTTTTGGAAGCACTGAGGGAAAAATATTTGGACAAGGTACAATTACCAATGGGAAGCTCACCTTTGACAAGGTAAATTATGTTGATGTTCTCAATTTCAACCTTTTAAGTGTCTCACAAATGTGTGACAAGAAGTTATGTTCTGTTCAATGAGAAAGAAGCTATCATCCTTAAACCAGGTATCAAAATTTCTGATGAAATGATCCTGATTAAAGCACCTAGAAAGGATGGTCTATACACTCTAGATATGGCACATACAACATCTAAGGATGGTATCACCTGCCTTATATCCAAGGCTTCTATAGATGAATCGAATCTATGGCATTAAAGATTAGGTCATGTGAACATTAAAACTATGAACAAACTTGTAAAACTTGGTTTGGTCAAAGGATTACCAAATAGAAAAAGAAAAGGAAAATGTCTGAATATGTCTGATAGTGTGGGATACACAGGTCAAAGAAAATCTATTCAATACCTTAACATATCCAGATGTGATGAGTATGATTCTGCCTGAGTTTAAGGGGGAAAATATATACCGACAATCAGCATCACTTATGTGCTTCAATTAGTTGAAGTTGAAGTGTAGTTTAGTGTGTCATGACCAATATGATCCCATATAGTAGTGATCTTTCTCATACCAAAAATAGAGTTTGATTCTGTATTGCAATTTCATTTCATTTTGGAAAAAGTACAAAAAGATTTTTGATGTGTTTTAGCATAAATTTGAAAACTCAAAAAGATTTTCGGTTTGTTTTGATATAAATTTTCTAAAAGCCAAAAAGATTTTGTTCCTGCTTTATTTTCAATCTGATCAACACGTGATACAACCTTCACTTTAATGAAGGAAAGTTATATAGCCTCAAATTCCATTCATTAAAGAAATTCATTCCAATCTAAGTTTCTCCATAATCCAACTAAACACGATTTTCAAAGGAAAACTTTGCAATTCCAATTTCATTAAATTCCACAAACCTAATTTTGACTTGATCTTGACTTGATCTTGTACATTGCTTGATACTTCACACGATGCACATATCAGGTATCAACAAACTCGCCCTCGTCGTGTGCAGTATCTCTTCAACATCATCAACTTTGTATCTTTAATCAAACTCCCCCTCAAGTGTAGAATCCGTTCGTTGAATGAAATGAATCTTCAAACAAAATCCTCCTCAACTCGATCGTAGCTTGATCTTGAATACTTGATGACATTTTAGTGTATCTCTGGTCTTTTATCAACAGCTTCAGAAGACTTGAAGTTGTGATATCTTGCACACAGCAACCTGCTCAAACATTTAAATAATCTTGGCGCAAAACGTCTCTTTGAGACTCCAAGATATGATTTTGAAAAATGATTTGTATCACGTGTTGATCAGATCGAAAATAAAACAGAAACAAAATCTTTTTGATTTTTCAAAGTTTATGCTAAAACACACCGAAAATCTTTTTGTTCTTTTCTGAAATGAAATGAAATTACAATACAGAATCAAACACTATTTTTGGTATGATAAAGATCACTATATAGGATCATATTGAACATAACGCACTGAACTACACTTCAATTTCAATTAACCGAAGCACATAAGTCATGCTGATTGCTGGTATAATTTGTCCAACTTAAACTCAGGCAGAATCATACTCATAACATCTGGATATGTTAAGATATTGATTAGATTTGCTTTGACCAGTGTATCCCACACTATCAGACATAATCAGACATTTTCAGTTTTTCTTTCTTTTTCCTTTTGTGTGACAGCACTTGTGATTTTTCACAACGCATAATATATTCATGATATCCTCAATTGTGTTCCATCCAAAAAGAAATAAGAACATTAAATCGTCTACCTTAAGGTCGATCTTTCGATACGCAGATAAGGTCTCGGATTTAACAAAATAAGAAAAAATAAAACAAGTTGAAATTGTATAACCCAACAACAATCAGGTCGGTACTCCCGTACACGCAGGGAAAGTCCGATGAGTTATACGAAACACCAAAGAAAATAAAGCAGAACGTCAAACGAACAACGATCAGGTCGATCTTTCGATACGCAGAGAAAGTCCGATCGTTTGACAAAATAAACAAGTTGAAATTGTATAACCCAACAACAATCAGGTCGGTACTCCCGTACACGCAGGGAAAGTCCGATGAGTTATACGAAACACCAAAGAAAATAAAGCAGAACGTCAAACGAACAACGATCAGGTCGATCTTTCGATACGCAGAGAAAGTCCGATCGTTTGACAAAATAAAGAAAATCAAACAAGTTTAAATCTTTGCAAAATGAACACATGTATACACAGTGACTTCTCTATTTGAATTTCACACTTATTTGTCTTTTTGTGTCATGAACTATGCATCAAGATGTTATCCACATGGTCAAGCATTAGTATTTAGTGTATATCACATCTGAATACTTTCTGATTTGTCGAGCCTACCAAGCATATCAAACAATGATCTTATAGCTCTTTCATCTACTCTATCCATGAGTCAGATACGTAAGCCAATGTACCATCATTTCCCAATGATCAATTTCTCACAATTTTATATTTTGCATGTATTCACTTTCTCCCCATAACATGCATTTTCTCAATTACTCCCCCTTACTTACAATTCTCCCCCTTAAAATGAAAACTCTAATTTTGGATTTTCATTTTACACAAAAACAAGATGCTATTTTTGGCTTTTTGAGGAAAAACTTGGAAACAAAGAAAAGTGATCAATCAACACGGATATGGTGTAGTTTTGGAATTTAGAAAATTCGCAGATTTAGAAAATTTATCATGAAATTTAAATTAAGCAGAATACTCCTCCATCAACAACTTTACAATCATCGATAGGTCTTCTAGAAGTACCTGCACACTGGTCAAAATAATTAGTCTAAAAATGACCCGAAGCGAATCGCCTCTGGTCGACCAGTGTCCTTGTTTTGTTTAGAAACCACCTTAGGTTTCCATTGCTGATGTTTTGGTAATTCAGGTTTTGATGATACAATCACAGGTGACTGTGATGATGAACCTACACTTTGAACCTTTGAAACCATTGGAACAAAACGTTTTTGTTTATGAAAGAATGTAGGTTCAACGTCATCAAAAACTCTGCCTTGTTCATCAAAGAACTTTGTGTTGGCAGGTTTACCAAAAACTGGTTTCTTATAAAACCCTTGAGGTAAATCAGCAGGTAATGGACAATCCATTGCCATATGCCCTGGTCGGCAACAAATATAACAAATGCTTTTTGTTTTGTCCCATCTTTGATGTACCTGCGAAGAACACACATGAATATCTCGAACATGATCAGAATGAGAATCATATACCTGATGCCTGTGATCATGTACCCATTTTGATGTTGGGCTTCGAGATTGAGAACTTTCAGAAGAAATTTGAGCTGTCATAAAAACTTCAGAAATCTTCTGAGCATCAACACAATGAAGAGGAAACTCTTTGTCCGAGAAAAGCTGATCAGAACCTTTGAGCTTATAGAATCTCGTAGGTAGAACTTTATCTGCTTTGAACACTTCCTTCTTCACTTTCTTCATCTTAAGCTTCTTCAAGTTTTGTGGTGCAGATGCTGAAACCTCCTCAGTTTTATCTTTCTTCTCGTGAAAACCCAAACCAACTTTCTTTCCAGAAATCTTCTCCTTAGATGTAAAATGCCCATGCTTTGCTAATCGAGAAAATTCAGCTTTGACTTCAGTCACATTCTTTTGATCATAGAAAATTTTCTCATCAAACTCCATCTTGTCACTTGAAGTCGCTGATTTCTCATTATCAGCAGAAGATGAACCAGAAACAAATTTTGGTGCTGGAGGAAACTCAGATTTCTTTTCCTTCTTCTTTTTATTCTTCTTGTTCTTCTTTCTATTCACGACCTTTTCTTCCTTATCAGTAGATGATGAAAATTTTGAATAATCAAACTCATTAACTTGTTCCTTCACGTCTTTGAAGGCTTCCTTGATCTGAGCAGGAGGTGAAGCTGTTTTATTAAACATCTTTTCAAAATTCTCATCCTTAGTAAGAAAACTTGTAAACACTTGAGAATTAGAGACGTTGTTCAGCAAGCGATTTGCATTAACGACTTGAATTTTGAGATCCGAAATTTCTGTTGAGTATCAGCTAACTCCTCAATAGCTATTAACCGCTTTGCAACTTTATGAGTTTCATATTTTTGCATCCGAAGATTGTCAAGTCCTTCATGTAACTCCTTCTTCAATTTATCCTCATTGTGTTTTTGAATTTCTGGATTTGCTTTTTGAACTTTACTGACACTAATCAACTCCCGCTTGTCATCCAACAACTTTTCCATGTCGACTTGATATGCTTCAATCTTAGCAGCAGATTCTTCAGCATTCTTTGTAAGCAAATCAAGTTTAATTTTGGATTTATCAAACAAATTCTGAAAATCATTAGCAGTATCGTCTGCCTCATCCTTCAATTTCTTGACTTCTTTCACCAACTCATCCCTTTCTTCACAGATCTTAACTTTTGCAGCTTCAACATCCCTTTTATCTTGTTTAGAAATTTCTAAAACATCATTCAGCAATTTGATCTCTTTAAGCAAATATTCATTCGTCAAACCCAATTCCTTCTCATTTTCTTTAGAAATTCCCAACTCCGAACTAATCCTTTTTAAGTCAGCCGAAAATCTCTTGACTTCTTCAATCAACAATTCTTTTTCTTTCATTATGATTTCAATTTTAGACTCAAATTTCTCATTCTCAGCAGCGTCATATGAACTCGAATCAGAATAATAGTCATCTTGTTCATGTGTGACAATTAATGCTGATGTATCATATCCAAACAGTTGACCCCAATCATAAACACCATCATGTTGAGCTGTCAAAGCTGTTGTCTTGCTTGTGTTACTAGTAGATGGTTGAGTAAAACCAGGCTTGGGTGATTGAGTAAAACCAAGCTTGCTTGCATGAGCCTGTTGACAATCTTTGGCAAAATGTCTAAGCTGCGAACATTTATAACATTTTAACTTCGACTTGTCAAAACCCAATTTATCACCAGAAATATTTCTTCCATGTTGCTTGAAGAACCTTTTAGATCTTTGACATAACATAGCATATTGCCACGATATATCCAATTCAATTAATTGATCATCATCAAGTGCATCAAGATGATCACTGGTTAACTTTGCATCAGCAACATTTTTGATAATTAAACCAAAAGATGATGAAATCAATGCAGAAATCATTTTAGCACAATCATCTATAGATTCAGCAGAAAAAGCATTCTGACTTGAAAAATTTGGAATTGTAAAGCTACAACCCCGTGAAGACTTGTTATCAGGATTATCAGAAATTCCAGTCAAGAAAGTTGTACTTGGTGCAGAACTCAGGCTTGGTTTAGCTTTACCATTCATGCTTGCCGTATTCTCACCATGATACAATTCAGGATTTTGCAAAGTAGCAGTAGCCTTGTTTGAAGTCATCATCTCCATCTCTCGAGCATGAAGCTTTCCGGTTAAATCATGAAATGATAATGCAGGATAATCTTTTTCATGAGTAAGCAACAAAACATAATTTTCCCACTTTTCTGGTAATGCTTCCATTAATTTCTCTTTCAATTCCTCCTCAGTCTTTTCAATGTTTACCACCTTCATTTCACTAATCAGATGTGAAAATCTGGATACAAGTGCATGAATAGTTTCTTTATCATAATGTTGAAAATTCTCAAATTCTTTGTTCAGCACTTTTCTTCTACTCTTCTTGTATTGATCATTTCCTTCGCATCTAGCAGACAATGCATCCCATAATTGTTTTGACTTTTTGCAAGCACTAAACTGATGCAACAACTCAGTAGGCAGAGCCATTGTTAGATAACCATAGGCTTTTTCTTCAAGCTCATAGAGTTTTCTTTCATCACCATCAAAATATTGAATTCTTTTAAAATCTACATCTGCTTGTGGATGCATGTAAAGTTTGCGAATCGGAATCCATAAATCCACATTATTTGTGCTGATATAAGCTGAAAAACGGTGTTTCCAATTGTGATAATCTTCCAACTTCAACAATTTAGGAAGTTTCTGACTTGTTCCGATTTCGTTATCAAAATTTAGCATAGTTTGCATCGCGCTCTGCATTGTGGTAAACGCTTGAAATTCTGACATTGTTGAACAACTTTGAATTCTGGTCGCCGAACTCTCTCCGAACTTATCACTGAGCTCCGAACTCTGTCCGAACTTAAAACCAAAGTCCGAACTCTGTCCGAACTTGCTCCGAATCAAAATCAACAGTCCGAACTTCTAAGTGACTCCGATCTAGCTCCAAACCTTAAATCACTGCGAACCTCGACCGAGATAACTCCGAACACTGACCGAATGTCCACCGAACTCGAAGTTCGGAGCAGTTACTCCGAACCTGAACAGGTACCTCCGAACCTCAACTTCATTTTTCAAAAACGCGCGAAAATGGACTGATTTTGAAGAAACTCGTTACAGTGAATTAGAAAAACCAATAGAAAATGGTTTAGGAGCAAATTTAACACCAAACACTTGATAGAACTGATGAAAAACACGAATACAAACTCGAGAAATACTAAAAACCTTCAAAAGTCCAAAAATAGCAACCACAGATCAGTAGAGTGAACCAGAAAGCTCTGATACCACTTGAAAATGCGTGAGCATCGGATCGTCTACTCGATCTAGCTATTCGAACATCGAAACGTAATTAACCGATTGTTTTATTGATCAACACGAACAATTACAATCAGTGAAACACTTAGAAATGACACAGAGAAAACACTCTCAGAAACACACACTTAGCTGAAGTCTCACACGCTCAGAACTAACTATTACAAAGACCAAACGACTATTTATACCCTGCTGGCCGATCCTTGTCCGAACCCCAGGTTCGGTAAGTCCGAACTTCAGGTTCGGACCAGGTTCGGCCAAACCTAATTTTGACTTGATCTTGTACATTGCTTGATACTTCACACGACGCACATATCAGGTATCAACAAGGACAACCAAAGCGTGGGTTATGGTATTTTAATAATAAAGACTTCAATCTGAAGGCCTTCACAGACAGTGACTATGGAGGATACAATCTTGACAAAAAGTCAACATATGGTGGATACCAATTTTTAGGAGACATGTTTTGTAAGATGTAGTCTCGTAACGTATACAAATGTCAACTTCTAGAAGTAGGTCACATGTGGCACTCTCTATCGTTATACAAAAATAAAACGCAAGCTCCTAGTGAGTAGAAAGCTTGACTAAGGCTAAAAAAAAATCTCACCATGGAAACAGAATGGAAATAGGGCTTAAGTCTGGTTGATCATCTAGGCTTCCTCCCTTTTACTCGCACACTGCAATTGTTGTCTAAGTTTTATCAGGTCTAATCTATTCTAAAAAGCAACTTAGGACTTAGCTATGCATAAGGGTCTAAAATACATGCGTAGAGTTTATAGAAATAAATGGATGATGGAAAAATCTTTGCTTCGGTCTAGCATACAGAGTTAAGAACTCTACTTTAGGATCCACAAAATCAGTTGATAGCTTAAGTTTTAGTAGTGTGAAAAAGTTTAGCATGCAAAAAAAATTGAAAAAATTTGACACTTTTAAAGCAAATTCACAATAAAACATGCAAACTACAGGCGAGTCTCCCATCCCCCCACTTAAAATCGTACATTGTCCTTAATGTACTTGAGAACACCGCAAAACATAGGATAAAAGAAAAAGGGAATAGACGAGCCTGACTGCTAGAGGATTGTGGTTCATGGCTTCTTCATTAACCCTTGTGTTTCCTGATCATTTGCCTACCGGAGCTTGAGTCTTAGATTCCTTTGCAACTTACAAGACTCAAAAGAAAAACAATATACGCAAAATGAAAAAAAAATAAAGCATTACCCAAAAAAATAAATAAAGATAAAACATTCCATTTATTCAATCAATCATTTGCCTACCAGAGCTTGAGTCTTAGATTCCTTTGCAACTTACAAGACTCAAAAGAAAAACAATATACGCAAAATGAAAAAAAAAATAAAGCATTACCCAAAAAAATAAATAAAGATAAAACATTCCATTTATTCAATCAACCATAGTCTTATTGTCATGTCATTATTCAGGCAAACATTCAAAGCATAAGAAACAAGCAATCCAAGTCACATAAGAAGTCTTATTAAAGATAGATAATAATAATCATAAATATTCCGACTTTAAGCTTCTTCAATGCCTGATTCATCAGAGGAAGAGGGTTCACCAGTAGCTGCATATGGATAATCCAAATCATGCTACTAATCCTTTCTACCATCACAATCGCACCGATCTTATCTATTTTAAGCTGAAGATCACAAGTGAGGCGAGTAAGAGCTTAAATTCTCCTTGATATTTCACTTTTCATGAGTGTGAGTCTTCCACACAAGATGTTGAAGTTTGACATAGCCTCAATTTCATCATCTTGTTTCATGGACTTTTCGCGATTCATCCGAGAGGAACTGGTTTCCTTTTCATGGCTCCTCATATTGGTGACTTCACCAACAAGACACTTGCCTTTCATCTACGAGAAAACAATGAGACAATAAAAACACAAAAGAATGAAACTGCATTGGCGTCACAGCTCGTTATAGGCTAACAAGTCGTTAGACGAAGCAATCAGTAAAGGATATCGTCACGGCCTGTTACAGGGTAACGGGTCCTTACGAGTTAGTTTTCAAAAATTTTCAAAAATTTATTTTTCTGATCATAATAGTACATGATCAAAAACAAGCAATTTAGTGTGTATTGGGGATGGGAACTTGTTGCCATCCCCACACTTAATCCTTTACAAAGATCATAATTGAAAATTTTAAGAATCAAGTGTGAAGATCATAAAGTTTTATGGAATGGAGAACACAACAGGGGTAAAGAAACCATTGTGATCTCAAGAAAAAGCAGAAACTTGAAAAGAATTCATATTCGAATTGTTCTTTCTTGGAAAACAAGATAAAACAATGAAGAAAAGTGAAATTCGTACCTTTGATCGACCAAGAATGTCCCAGGAACCGTCCAATGCGATTTAGCGTTTTCAAAAGTCGTCTGGAGAATTCTATTTATAAGTTTCGAAAGTAAGTCGGTAACGAGCCGTATTAGGAATACGAGCCGTTAGGTCAAACTTTTGTTACGGGCCGTTATGTGGTAACGGGTCGTTACGATGCTCAAAACAGAATTTTCATAAAATTTCTTTTCATGCAATTTTAATCAAATTTGATCAATTAAGGAAAGGAAATATGAAGAGAGAACAAATTCAATTGAGTAAGTCAACTGAATTGATGGAATTCAAAAAAGAACTCAACAAATTTCAACTTACGAACGAAAAATGAAAAGAAATGAAATGATAGAAATTAAAATTGGGTTACCTCCCAAGTAGCGCTAAGTTTCTATAGGGTCTTCAGCCAGACCCACCTTCACTCAGATTTTTGGAGAGTGAAGGCATGAACACACCTTCTCGTCAGGTAGCTCAATTTTAGGGTTTTTGAAACCAAGGAGTAAGTTGATATGTTCAAGACTCAACAAGCTAGGAACTAACATTGTTGATTCAGATGGTACTCCTTGAAGGATTTTAGATACAGAAGAGACTGACTCTTTTGAGTTAGTGGACTGCATAAAGCATATGGTCTCCTCTTTACCTTTGAAGATGAGCTCCTTGAGATTGTTTTGCATAGGTGTATATTAGAGTTCATTATCACCACTTCTCAAGGTGATACGTTTAGCTTCTAGATCGATTAGCGCCTTGGTGGTAGCCAGAAATGAACGTCCTAAAATGATAGGATGGAATTTATTAACAGGAACGTCAAGCACTATGAAATCTGCAGGAAATTATAGATTCTCAATATCAACTATTATATCCTTAACAATCCATTTGGGATTGATATATAATTGGTCTGCTAGTTGAATAATGAGACTTATTGGCTACAATAGACCTAGCTCGAGCTCTTTATATGTGGAATAAGGCATAATTCTTATGCTAGAGCCTAAGTCTGCCAACGCATCTACGGTAGATGAAGATCCAAATCCGCATTCACTAGACTTGCTGATTTTTTATCTTTGTATCATGTTTACTGTCAGCATTCACTAGACTTTGGACTAATTTTTTTTCAATTTATCCAATTTAGATGGCTCACCTTGGTTATAGTGAGGTGGTCGATAAGGTTGATTGGAATTATTGAAATTGGAATTAGAGTTTTGCCAGGAGCTACCGAACTAGTTCCTGTTATCTTAGTTGAATGGTTAACGATTAGATTGGTCGAATAGGCGACCATAGAAATTTTGAGTAGATTCAACATGCTCAGTTAATATAGCTACAAAACAGGACACTTATCCAAGGTATAAGCACTACCACATGCATCACAACCATTGGATTAAGTGGTTAGACGATTCACCTTGCTCGTGAGAGCCTCGATCTTTGCATTTAATGCAGTGACATCGTCAATGGCATGAAAACTAGGCTGTTTAGAGTTACAGATTTGGCGACCTCTCAAAGGCTGCCAGTCATAGCTTGTGGCTGCTAGACTCTCTATTAATGTGGTGGCATCAGCCGGAGTTTTGCTGAGAATCGATCCTCGTGATGAGGAATCGACGTGCATACGGGTGGGACTGCTCAACCCATTGTAAATATAATGCACTTGGAGCCACGAGTCCATATTGTGGCAAGGACATTTTCATAGTAACCCCTTATATCTTTCCCAGGCTTCATGTAGACCTTCCCCCTTGTCTTGGGAAAATGTGGTAATGTTATTGCGAAGATGAGTAGTTTTCGAGAGAGGGAAGTACTTAACTAAGAACTTCTCTGCCAACTGGTCCCATGTAGTGATGGAACCTGCTGGTAGGGTCTTAAGCCAAGTTTTGGCATTACCTGCTAGAGTGAATGGAAACAAACGAAGCAGGCTGCATCGTTAGTAAGACCATCGAGTTTGATGTGTCACACATTTCGAGAAAGGTATCAATGTCCACGTGTGGACACTCCTCTGCTAATCCGTGGAATTGGGACGTGTTATGAAACATCTGGATGACTCCAGGCTTGATCTCGAACTTTCCTTGAATGGCAGGTCTTGTGATGTTTGATTGCCCTCCTTCGAATGTAGGCTTCGCGTAGTCAGCGATCGTACGTTGCGTTGAGTCCCCCATCCTGCGTGCTTGGTGTATAAAGCGTTCAGGAT